>JAHPZR010032978.1:72500-76076 GCA_019787425.1 Platygyra sinensis | reverse complement strand
CACGGTCGTTTAAACTTTCCCACGTGTCGTCGTAAACCTAGTACACTTTGCACATGTCATATAGAATACACTGTTATACTGGATTACCATTTCTTGAAACGCCACCATTTCTTGAAACCAAAGGGACAAACAACGGCAAGTATTAAATTTGGATCTGATTTCTTGAAATTCAAACAGATCTCTTGCGGCACGAAAATCTTTATGATAATTAAATAACCAGCTTAAATAGATTAAACTTGGATTTTAAAAAAGAAATAACTTCAACTGCACACATAGTCCACTTTCAGCGACGCATGCCACGCGGGTCATTTTCGACCTCGTTGCCGCAACACAACAATAACAAGGGGAGGAATACAAAGAATAACAGCAAAAAATTACCTCCAAAACATCCTGAACAAAAATGAAACCACGGCCAACGGAAAGCAGACAGAAATGTTATCCGGAGTTGTTGGGACGCTAAACAAATCAGATGGGCGCACATTTTAAACTCACTGGGTGCGCTTGCGTAGTAAAGTGGCGCATAGCGAAAGGGCTTCGGGTATATGTCCTCTTTCTGCCTGCCATCTTCTGAAGGTGAGGGACAGATTTTCAATGTGTTTGTCGATATCGTCAAATTATCTGTTCACTCCTTCCTTATAAGTTTCCTAAAAAACCATAAACCGGTCCAGAGGGTAAATTATTATCATTGACTTACTTTTAGCGTAACTAGATCTCGTAGGAATTTGACATGGGCGCTATAAAAAATTGTGGATTGATCACGAGTTTCGCGACCGAGCAGAGGAACTTGCAACCTTACAATAACTTTGTTATTATTTAGGAGATCTTTCACATTAAAGACTACTCTAAAAATACTTAGCATTTTCATGTATTTTCATTTATGATTGTGTAAAAACCATGCCAGCAGGCAAGAGTATTTCTTTCCCTTCACCTTCAAAGTGCCTGTCATAGATTATTAGGAAAATTAGGGTCTTGATGTACATGGCGAATTTCAAGCCCGGGCTTGAACTTTCAAACCCGGAAACCCGGGCTGGGGGGAA
Source organism: Platygyra sinensis (assembly GCA_019787425.1). Taxonomy (NCBI): domain Eukaryota; kingdom Metazoa; phylum Cnidaria; class Anthozoa; order Scleractinia; family Merulinidae; genus Platygyra; species Platygyra sinensis. Next base: position 75,039 of record JAHPZR010032978.1, on the reverse strand, counting down.
TTTTGTTGCGCTTACATGACGAACTTCAGCCCGGCGGAAATATTAGCCTCAGGCACCAAATATAGAATTGCGCGCGAAGAGTCTCAGGAGAATCAACATGGCACCGAGAAAACACGAACTCGTGGAAAATAGGAGCATCGCTTCTCTCCGCAGTTTCGGCCTATTGTCGGCGCTCAATATTTTCCAGCTTTTTGGGATGGTAACAGCCTACAAGATGATGGAACTGAAGCGAAACCTGTCTTTGGCTGCATATCTCTCAGCTAGAGAAAGACGTGTTTGCAAAGAAAGAGAAGATATCTTCAAGCTCGTCGAATTCATGGCTTTAGTGGCGGCCTCGTACTGTTTAACCTTATCTGCATTGAAGTCGATGTTCTACACCCTATGTGAGCTTTGAAATTAGAGAGACAATGAATAAGATTCACTATTTTATTGCCTTAATTCCACTGAAATCGCTTCTGCTTCCTAAAGGCAGCCATATTGCTTCCTGCTTTTCAGCCCGGGACTGAAATTCCGTTTCGATTACATGAGACTTTTTCAGATTTTGTGGCCTGTTTACCCGGGCTGAAAATCCTAGCCCGGTTCGAGCAAACCGGGCTAGGATTTGCAGCCCGGGATCTGAATTGCGCCCCGGGCTGAATACTTGTCCATGTAATCGACAATCTGATTTTAAGAGGATTTGTTTCAGAAGCCGGGCTGAAGTTTCAGCCCGGTTAACCGGGCTGAAATTTCAGCCCGGGCTGAAATTCGCCATGTAATCGGCCCTTTAATGTCGACTTTCTACGGTAGGTAAAATAACACAAGATGACTCGGTACGCAGGCCGATCCAGAGAATCCAACAAAGTCTTGTAAAGCACGAGGTTCTAATCTTCGTGTGCATTTCAAGAACACACACGAGACGGCTGTGGCCATTAAGGGTTTGCATGTACGCAAAGGCCAACAGATATCTGAAGGATGTGATAGCCAAGAAGCAGATTATTCCATTCCGCAGATTCAATGGTGGCATTGGACGTAAAGCTCAGGTATGCATGATCTGTGGCTGTTGGAATTAAATGTTTTTTTTTTTTCTAGCATACACTTGCCATTTGAAATCCAGCTCTGTTACGAGAGCAACTGTTTTTTAGACATATTTTTTGTATTTTGTCAACAAATAGATTCCATGTTGCCATGTATCTGTTCAGTAATAGATAACAGAAGACATCAAAATTGTAAGAACAAATCAGTGACATGTGAGCAGTAAGAATGTGTTACCGTTGCTCGTACCACATCTTTGATGTCTTCCTGTGATATATTTAATATAGGAAAATTCATTACTTGAACGAGGGAATTCCACATTTAAATTCCCGTTGCGCAAAACCAATAATGAACAAATCGCCAAGCGATGAGTAAGATGTCAGTTTTTCAAGTGAAATGAGGTTATGAATTTTCCTCGAATCACATAGCCTTCTTTATAAATGAAAGAAATCTTTTGTTTATTTACATATGTGAAAATGTTTCATCATTGATCACCCCTCACTTTTCAATAGTTTCATATCAGGAACAAGAGAAGAGAGAATTCTCTTAGAGCCATGTTATAACATTGCACAGATGCACGGCAACTTGGGATCTATTTTCTTATTGATTGGTTGATTCAAAGGCACCTAGTAAAGTTATGATATTGAATTAGCTAATTGGCTTCTCCGTGTAGAAGGGAGGTAGAAGTTATTGGTAAAGAGAAGACAAATAAATTATTGTGCTGGATTTAAAAAGACATCACAGGGAAGTACATTTTAGTGGGCTGGTAGCTAAACAGAGTAGCATCATTCTCTGAAAATCTGCCAAGCTGTCATGCCATAAAGTTAGGAGTGATGGCAAGCTCGGAAAGTATACCTGAAGAAAGTGACCCTCTCTGTCAAGTTGTCAACCTTTACTGTAAATCTGTGCTAGTGAAATAAAAGTAAACCATTAGTTTTAAGCGTTCTTTGAATGTTAATTTACTGTGCAGTCCAAAACTACTGAAACACTTTGATTTGATTTGTGTACTGACCAATCACAAAATTCATAAAATTCAGGACATGTGAGCGAACCTCAAAACCACAAACTAATTACTATTGCTGTTTGTGGTTTTGTTTTCATGAACCTACTGTATTTACCCGTGTATAAGTCGACCCCCCATTTTGGAGCCAAAAAGTAAGGTTTTTCTTATTTCTGGGTAAAAATTTTCTTGAAAAACTAATCTTATATCTTAGAATTTTCTTTCAGGTACGCTATAGTTACATGAAAAAATCACAAGCAGTTTGGATGTAAAGTTTATTATTGCATGTACGCTAGCGTTGAAGCGTGTTTTTAGCGACACGAGTATAAGCTGCATTTCTTCACAATTTTTGAAATAAGCTTACAAAATCACCACATACTAATCTTTAATGAACCGTTATCATTGTGGAGCGTTGTGAAGCAGGTTTAGAAGACAGGCTAAACACCAAGGAAGCTCGAGAAACTTTGAAAATGCTTCGATAAACAAAGTGCCACGATGCCTTGGAACTTGGTAACCGAGCTAGCTACT
>JAHPZR010032978.1:60000-67500 GCA_019787425.1 Platygyra sinensis | reverse complement strand
AACTGTTACCCAACTGTAAATCCAACGAAAAAACACCCAACCTCTTACCTGAAACAATTACTGTAAGTTAAAATAAATTTTCCTATTGAGTTTAATGTTGTTTGTGTATTGCAGCTTACATGAGCTCTCCATGGCCACATTGAATTGATCTTGGCTGAGCGTGAGCAAGTGGTTCCACGTGGAGAGGATGAGGTGGAAGTTAAGAAAGTTTCCAAGAAGAAGATGGCACGTGAAAAAATGAAATCCAGGAATAAACCCTGCATTTGGAGCTGTAAAATAAAATTTTGAAACTTGGAAAGAAACTGGTTTGTTGTGTTCTCCTTGTAGTCTGTCTATAGCATGCTTTTACTCCTGGTCAGGACACATTCGTATTCAGCTGCCTCGAGATAGGTTATGTAGCCTGTGGGTAAGTCTATGGGTAAGTCTGGACTAGGAGTATTTCTACTCCCCCCTGGATGGGATGCTAGTCCATTTCAGGGTTACCCCTAGCATTAAATTCACCGGTACCCATTTATACACCTGGGTGGAGAAAAGCACCGTGAGAGTTAAATGTCTTGCCCAAGGACACAACACAATGTCTCCGGCCAAGGCTCGAACCCAGAGCGCTCCCTCTGGAGTCCAGCACACTAACCATAAGATCACCCGCCTCCCATGTAGCCTGTGGCAGGCCTTCAATCATCCCCATTCTCCTCACCATAGCCCTTTTTGCTTCTCTTAGCCAACGGGGCATTGACACGAGAACAGAGGGCTCTGGGATATATGATTTTTGAAAAAATTGGGATTTTATGATTGGCTGTTTGGAAACAAGGAAATATTGAACGGAAGTCAAATGTTAGCTCGGATTGCTAGGGTCATCCAATAGCTCCCGCAAGTCTCGCTGAATGGTTTGAAACTTGAAAAACTTGAAACCCTTTGAGAGGACAAGACAGAAAATGCCCCCACCCCTGAAGACTGGTTTTCACTAGCGTAGGAGTCGAAATCAAAGAGCTAATCACTTACTGAAAATCGAAGATCTGAGTAGCAAGCGGATTGATAAGCTCGACGGAAACGGAAGAATCAGAACGTTTCCATTTCTTCCGATTCCGTTCACGACTCCGTCGCTTATGATCCAGTGAAAAACTAGATTGTCGGAGTCGATAGCTAAAGTGGTAGAACCAACCAATCGCAAGGCCCGGAATCGAGCATTGCGATTGGTTTATTCTTCCGCTTGCGACTCCGACCATGCAGTTTCACTTGATCGTAAGCGACGGGTCATGAGCAGAATCAGTGTTCTACTTCCGGCTCCGTCGGTTTGATTTTCACTAGATCGTATCGTATCTTTGTAGGGAAAAAAGGACTTGATGCGATGAGCGCTTTGGAAGATCACCCTAAGATCAATGCATCTTTTGTATGCAAATATTTTTTTTTGTGGCTCAGCTTTTGTCATTGTTATTGTTACTTAGTTACTTATATAAATTTTTTTTATATAAATTTTTATTTTCCAAAGCGCTCATCGCATCAAGTCCTTTTTTCCCTACAGAAGATAAGATTAACCGTTCTCAAATGTCAAAAGTTGTTTATAAGGCTAGTTGTTGGGACTGCCAGGATTTTTACATCGGCAAAACAAAACGTAGATTGCATGACAGGAAAACTGAACATTTTAAAGGGATCACTAGTGCCTGTCATGCATCTGCTATCGCAGACCACGTCACGTCAACTGGTCACAACTTAAAATGGGACCACTTCGAAATATTAGCAAAAGGTCGCTCTGATATCCACTGCAAGATAAGGGAGACTCTTCTAATTCAAGAACTCAAACCGACCCTAAACGATAATGTAAGCAGCGAAAAGCTTTACCTCTATTAGTTTGCATCTTTTGTATGCAAATATTTTTTTTTGTGCTCAGCTTTTGTCATTGAATAATAATGATTAAACAGTAGGTTCGCCGCTCTTCGATGAATATCTCTAACTGCCGATGCAAGCGTAAATTTTCTAAGTGTCAAGCACCTGCCTATTTTATAGTATGCACAAGCTCGGCTATTTCGTCATCTTGCAAACGAACATAATTTTTGGAATCGCTCTACATTTCTAAAGAAACATCAAATATCATTAAGAAGTTTGAAAGGATCTTTCAGTGGAAATTCTGTGAAATTTCTGACTGTCGGGCATGACCTTGCACGGCTGCGGGCATTTATAGACACAGCGATTTTATTTACTTCTATAGCAATTCGGCTTTTATCATTGTCATAGTAATGCCGATTTTGCTTAAAACTACATTTTCACAAATTTCAATCCAACGCCAATTACTGGTGAAAATTTTATAGCGATCGGACAAGAAAAAAAAAAAACACTTTAAAGACGTTTGAAAAATATCGTTATGGCCTCTGAAAAACTGTATCGAAACACCTTAGCGGACACTAGTGAGTGTCCCAAGGGTGTCCGCCCCGAGGTGTCCGCTGAATACAGATTTCACTGTACTCCCTGCTTCAAAAACCCCCTTCTTTTCGTCTTGTGCCTAAAATATCCTTTTACAGGCTAGTTTAGGGGTCAGCCAGTTACATGCTCCCTCTCCTTTAGTGCATCCCCCTGTTTTAGCTCCTATCCCTACTGACTCCCCAACCCCTTTTCTGACTGTCGCTTTTCAATCCATGACTGTTAGCTGTAAAGTGTAGGTTTCGTCCTCATTGTCCACACTCCGCCGGAGGAAATTGAAAACGCAGGTTATTGTTTGTACGATAAGGCCAACCGTCCGCACTACATAATCCGTCATAGGCAATTGCAGAAACGTGAGAGGACTGGGAAAGAGTATGGTTGTTTTTCGTTTGTTTGAAAAACTAGGATATTCAAACGAAAGCTCAACTTAATTTGAGAGTCATTGAAGTATTTAGATGAGGAAAATGGCAAAATGGTAGCTTTTCAAATATCACCTAAAATAGAGAATTTTTATGGATTGGGTAGACAAGCCACAAAATTATAAAGATTTGTAAGGAGTTTTGCAACTTTTGCGAGGCCGCCATTTGAACAATTTTCCGCTGAAAACTCTTAAACTTGGCTGGGTAGCTTTTCCTTTAGTAACATTCGGTTGACATGTTTAGATTTTCAATGTAATCAATATAAGAAACTCGTCCCAGTCCTCTCACGTTTCTGCAATTGGCTATGAAAACTTAGTTTTTTTGAAAACGCTCTTCAAACCAGAGGAATTGAAAACCTGGCACTTTGCGGTCGTAGACTCTACCGGGGATTTTGTGACACGCTCAGCTGCAACGCAGGTTATTTTTGTGTGGACTGAAAACGTTTTTAAAAGGAGCTTTTCGTGAACGAGGGCCTTACGGCAATCATGTGATTCAATCCTTGACCGAATTATCGAATTTTCCTCGAACACAAATCCAAAATGACTAGTAATTGTTGCGTTTTAAAACATTCTCCGGCGTAGTGTGGACGGAAAACATTTGATGCGTTTTCAGAGAGAAACCAGGAGCCCATTACCTGGAGAAACTAGCTCAGTTTTCAAATTCTTCCTTCCAGCCAGCCAGCGCTCTTTCGCGCTCCAAAGAAGTCCAGATTTCACGGGGGATGGGAGCCATGACGTCATGGACGCTTACAATATGCAGATGCATTCAAAAAGTATAACTTACAAAAGACATCATACAAGTCGCAAGGAATAGTTAAGATACGGTATTTTCTAGATGATTATGAAGTTCAGGACTCGTCGGAAAACGATTGATTGGCTGGAAAATGTCTGGCGTAAAGAGAAAGAGAGAAAAGTTTATTAATGCGCGGATCTTCTTGGATAGCGCGGCAAACAGTCGAAAACAGGCTACAACCAAAACCTAGGGAACTTGGTAACGTATACGGATCGTTGTGAAGTCGGAAGTATTGGAGGAATGTCCGTAACAGAATCATAATAAGAAAGACTCTTCTAGCAATTGAATTATAAACATCATGACTGAAAGCAAAGTTTCTTCTTCAAGAGAGTTTTCTCCGCAGGCAAGAATGGCTTCTGCGATAGAAAATGGAACTCATCTTCGAAGAGATGTTGTTAGTGCAGAGGACATTAGCTCGTTCGAATTTGAAGACTGCACGGGAAATTTTGGAGTTGTACTTGAAAATAAAGCTCCTGGCAGCCCAAGTCGTGCAAGAAGTGCTTTGGGGAATATCAGAATCGCCGATTTATTGCCGGGTAGTAGAGCTAAAGAGGACGGAAAGCTGTCAGTTGGAGATCGGGTGTTGGAAATTAATGGACGCGATTTATCAAAGGCCAGTCTTGAACGAGCAAGGTAAAAAGCATAGTCACTTCATAGAAGTTTATGAAAAACCGCAACAGGTATATTTTAGCTGGGAAAGCGTAAATGAATTAATCCCACAGTTTTGATCCTGCACAAAAATGTACTTAAAATATCGTCGTAAATGAAACGATCTCCCCTGGAGGTTTTCAATTGGAATCTGAAGGGATCGTAATTTACGACAATCAAGGTTTATCAGAGCAAACTCCATCTCTACTGCATGATTTATTCATTCATGTTAACTACGATTAGTATTGCTTGTGGTTTACTTGTTGTTTGTGTGAAATTTGGATTTTTCATAGCTTTCCATCATTTGTATTGGTCTGTATTGTGTGACCTTTGTTTTTGTTTTAAATCTCCTTTTGTGTTTTATTTTTACGGCGGTGTCTGCGAAAATGCACGTCGTTGCATTGAGCTTGATAAGAACAGAAAAAGAAGCGATTCATTAATTAATAATTTGCTATTCTTCATACAAATTCCCGATTGTGTTTGAGCAGTGTCATTATCTAAGTTATAGCTTTAATTTCATGATCATACCTGTTTACTACGGTTTGTATATTTCACTTCCCGTCAATAGCATCTAACATCTTGGATTTGAAGTCAACTGATATTTGACCATGTTTATTGATCAATATTAAATGAAGTGCTTAGAGTTTGAACGTTTCCTTCGTTTTCTTTTTATTAGGTGGTACTTGGGTAGTGCTCTACGAAGTGGCAAATTAAAAATAAAAGTCGTTCGGAACCTCACAGAAAGCAATATTCCAGCCGTAGCTAATGGAATTGCAACAGATGCCCTTGACAGAATTCCAGATGCTTCAAAACCGGTAAATCATAGCTTTTATATTTAATGAGCCTTTCTCTTGAAAATATACTAAATCCGAGTAATTTTATTTTTTGTTATTGACCTGAGCTAAGGTTGCCCCAAACGTGCGAGTTTTTGTGGTGAAATTGGATTAAAATTCCTTCATATTGTTGGTCGAAGAAAAACATCACATATTTGTTGCTCAAGATCTGTTTGTACTTTGCAGGATTACTCTACAAACTGAAATCAAAACAACATGATCACGAGAAGGAGCACCTGTAATCTAATTATTGAAATAATTTTTAAGTATCTTTTTGTCAGACAAATTAATCAAGATTGACACTAAAGAAAGTTCAAACTCTTAAGTTTCTCTTCATGAACCTACCCTTGAAATTTTAATTCTTTCAAACTGATTTCAGTTTGTGTTATGTACGGTAGGACTAGTTCTGAGAACTGTCTTGTTGGTATATTAAAGTCAATATTCCCTTTTGATGAGTTTCCTCACTCTTATCACCTGTCGCCTTGAGAAGTGTACTTATTTTGAAGGGAGAAGTAAGATCTTGATCACTCTCAGGAAACGCACTTGTAAAGGCTAGACTACTGTTAACTTTTGAGTCCCTTGCAAGGTTTAGTTCCCAATTTTTTAGGCAAGGTTAAAATTTGTCCAGAAATGTTACTGAAGGCAATAAAATTAATGCAGGGTAATTAACTAACTTGTCAATATCCATTTTCTCCTTAAAGTATAATGCACTGTCTTGTGGTTAGGTGTTCCAACTCAATGCTGCATGTACGAGTGTACATGTACTCTCTGTTGTCTAAAACGCCTTAACTATGTAACATGTTTCTCTAATTACACAGAAAAATATGGTAAAAAAGATTCACATCCTTAAAGATAGCCGTGGACTTGGAGTACAGATATCAATGAAGCTGAACCATGTTACAGGAGAGAAAGGTGTTTTTGTGTCTGATGTCAGCCCTGGAGGAGCTGCAGCAAGGTAATGATGTTTATAATAATATTGTTACAGTGATGTTTACAGGGTATTGTCAATCTCATTTTTTAAGTGTTTAATGCTATGTTTATATCCTGTTGTCCCAGATGAGACAAACAAATCAAATGAATGTTCTTTAGATATTAATATAAATTATTACATTCTGAGACACAAATCAATATAATGTGTCAAAACACTTGTAATACCAAATGCCCAGAGCTGCTGAGTGTCCACATTGTAAAGTTAAAGGTTATATGAACTCTGACTTTTCTGGGAGCAATTGAACTGTTGTAATACATACATGTCTGTGTTATATATGCGAGAGGAGTACAATAGAGATGTTTTACTGCATCTCGTTAACCATAAAATTCCAGATTCCAAGTCACTTTTGAATATGTGCTTTAAACAACAACTAACAACAACAACAACAAAATGATATTGAGCACTATAGGAAAGCTCAAAGGATATCCAAAATGTTCACAATGCATATTATCAAAAGCAAAAAATCAAAGTGAAGATGGCCATTTTAAAGGTTTTAGTTTAGTCAGGTCTTAGTAACCTGATATTTCTATTATGATATTTCCCAGATATTTCATACACCATGTGCAGTAAAGATTTGTCTTGCTGAAAAGGAACATTAAATATTCACTGATTCTTTGATATTAATTGAAATTAGTAAATAAGATATTGCTATACACGTGTATTGTGTTAAATCTATATTATTCCAAATTCTTTTTTGTGTAGGGATGGTCGACTTAAGGATGGCGATGAACTTTTATGGATCAATGGCCATAGCCTAATAGGTGTCACACAACAGGAAGCTGTCGACTTGCTGAGAGCATCACCAAAGCTTATACAACTGGTTATTTCCACACAGGTTAATATCAGACATAACATCTATATGTTGGTTATCGTATAAGAGTTAAATGAATTATCTTAGAGTACAATCAAGTACTCACCCTTGAATTATGTGCTCATTTATGACTACCTCCCCCCTGTAACTCTCTCCTCCCCCTTCTCCATGGAAATGAAGACTGATTGACACTTAACATTCAAGTTTGAAAATTTTTAAATTTTTTAACTGTGGTTTTAATAAGTGCTCATGGTCACTTAAGGTGGCTCAAAACAGGTTCCTGCACTTTCCAAGACGTAGATTTTGATGGTCATAATCACCACTCTTTATCAATTGATGCTACAATCATGGTATCAAAAAACTGCCCAATCACTGGAGAACATGTTGGTATTATTTTCGTGACACAATAGGTTACCATAGCAACACTATGACCTGCTAAAAACACCCTTAATTTCAGCTTTAAGCGCTTATATTTCAAAAATGGCACGGTGAAATTTTTTCTTATTGTAGAATTTTGATAAGCAGGATAAGATGCAACTTTTGGCAAAGTTTAAAAAATTCTGTAGGTGGCGTTCAGAGCCACCTTAACTTTAC
>JAHPZR010032978.1:52500-55000 GCA_019787425.1 Platygyra sinensis | reverse complement strand
ATTAAATATTAAACATCTGCATCTGTCACCTGCCTGGTGTGTTACTGATCAAGAGAGTTTATCAAAAGCAAACAAAGATAATAATAGCATTACAAATGTTCAAAGCAGAAAAACTAATCAATTCATACACAGTCACAGTTAAAAGTCCTTGTAGTAATTTCAGAAAATGTTAGGCATTATTTTATTAAATGTTTACTATTACTGTATTCAATTTCACACTGCAAGGAATTGAAATTTGTTGGAGAATTGTTATCATTTTGAAGGTTTAAGGCTGATAATATTTTGTGTTAACAATCTGCTAAGTTCCGTATACCAGGTGAAATTTGTAAATAGCATACCAATCTTTGTTGTTGTCCTGCTTTCTAGAATCTTCGCAGAGGAATTGTGACTTTGAAAGTGAGAAGAAACAGCCCTGGAGCTCCAAGCTTGTCAGCATTCACTACACCCCGAAGCACACCCGGAAGCTCACGTCGTAACAGCAAAGATGTAACAGCTGAATCTTCTAGCTCGAGTAATTCTTCATCGCCAACAATGTTTCGTAAGCTGCGTCAAAAAAGAAGCCAAAAGGAGAAAAAATCTGAAATTGTATTATATAAAGGTAGAAATTTATGTCATGTATAATGTACTGTGATTTCTGTAGAAATTACAGTTAAGACTAAAATGGTGTTTTGATTTTGTTGTAGGTTAACTTGCTAAACTTTTTAACATTAGTCTAATTGTTCTCCTGCTTTGTTATGGCATTAAATTTTATTACATGCATATATCAATGATGTTGTTTGAAAAAATGAATTATTCGGTTTATAATCATTTGAATGTATGAATTATTTGGAATTCAAGAAATTGGGTTGACTAATGTAGCCTTGTATAAGACTGAGCAAGATCTTTGCATGTGTACTTCTCTTCAGAACCTGGCAACAGCTTGGGAATCGGTTTAGGAGACCACAGTCCCTCAAGCCAGCAGTTGCAAGGCATCTTTGTTCAATGTGTTATTGAAGGGACCCCAGCAGCAAATGATGGACGACTGAGGTGAAATGCCCATTTTGATAAGAGCAAATGTTGAAAGTCTTGTTGAGTTAAGATTTCTTCTCGTTGAGTTTGTTGTTTAGTATTTTATTGACATCTGCTCTTTCAGCATTTAGTTGCAAAAGATAATTTTAAGAAACCATGTCATTTTAATATGTCTGAATGTTTTGGTCGTGGGTTCGATTCCCACCAAGGTCAAAAGATTTTTTCTTTACCTTGTGTGGTTCCCTGATTCCCTTTACTAGGGCTCACACCCAGTGGGTTATTCATGGGTTCAATTAGCACTTTAATTTACACTTCAGAGTTAATTCTCTGTTCCACCATTCATGCCATTTTAAGACAGTCTTACAAATCATATGCCTTTTCACTCATAGATTTATTATTGTTTATTTATGTGGGTATGTTGCTCAATTCAAGTTCTCTGGGGCTTTTTTCCAAATATGTGAAAAAAATCAGTTGTGAGTTTGCATAAGTAAAGGCATTGTCGAGTTTTTTGCACTCAATCGTAACCAAAATGTCTATGTACAGCAGTGTATGGTCTAGTAAGCACCAAATGGAACTTCAGAACTTTGCCAACAGGAGTTACCAGTTCTACAGTTAACCATAAGCATTTACAGCAAAGTTTTCACTGACTTTCTGGTTCTCACATAACAATTGATGGTCCCTTGAAAAGAGTTACCTGTAGCTTGTTATTGAGAATTACTGTAGCAGACTTTTTACTTTACAGACAAGGTGACCAAATCCTTGAAATAAATGAGGTTAAACTAGAAGGTTTAACAGTGGAAAAAGTGTATGGCATTCTGGATAAAGTACCGCCAGGAAAAGTCTACATTAAAGTCATACAGAACAATTCATCAGAGAAGATACCTCGACAACTTAATGATGCACTGAGCAAACTCTCAAAGTGAACGTCAGTTGTTGAGATGAAAAGATGTCTGGCAAATCAAAGAGTGTCGAGACAGCATCCACCCTCTCGGGTGCTTCAGGCAGTTCTGATTCTTGTGGTACGTTTTCTTTTCAATAAGCTTAATTAAAAGGGTAACAAAGTAAAGAGCAACACTTCTTCTGCTTCTGTGCACAAGAAGGACAAGATATTACAGCTGCTAATACTTATGGTATAGTCATAGTTAGAAGCTACATAACATCAAAGAACCCATTCACTCACATTGTTGAAAACATCGGTGTCTGTTCTCTAGTTGGAGGTTTCACTGAGGCCAGTTTTTACATACATGTATCCCTGAGTTACTTTTTTTATCAACAATGTTAGTGAATGCAAGAAAAATCAATCAATTCTAAATGAGCACTCTCTTAGGTTAAAAAGGGCTGGTGTGACAGAGGATTAAGTTAGGTTGATTGCCAAAATCAGGCTAAAAATTACGAGTCACTAATTTTATTAGTTGCTAAAACTGCAAAATTTAGTTGTTCCCAGGGTTGTATGTAAGAGCTGGCAGATGGCGAAGTTCGCCAGCTTCTCTGC
>JAHPZR010032978.1:0-47500 GCA_019787425.1 Platygyra sinensis | reverse complement strand
TTATAATATCAGTTCAATTGCATGTGCTGTGGGCTCACAATCATAGATGGTTTATTTTTTTGCGGTTCCGTGTTCTTATGTGATGTGGTCGAGAGCCTGATCTGATCGTGGTTAGTGCGCTCGTTTCCAGATTGAGCGGTCCTGGTTCGAGCCCTGGCCGGGGACATTGTGTTGTGTTCTTAGGCAAGACTCTATTCTCGAGGTGCCTATCTCCACCTATGTGTATAAATGAGTGCTGTTGAATTTAATGCTGGGGACAACCCTGCAATGCACAAGCATCCCAGCTAGGGGGGACTAAAACATTCCTAGTCACTTCCTGCTACAGAAACCAGGATAAGCTCCGACCTAATACGCCACTTGGCTCGTATGAAGACTTAACTTACCCTATTGCATGCGCTGTGAGCTTACAATCGTAGATGGCTGTCTACTCCATTGTGGACAGACAGGACTCCACCAGTCTACACTGTCCCCAGGCAGGTGTTCCATCTGCGTCACACTCGTACTCGAGATTTTTCGTATTAGACACACCCCTTTACATCACACATTAGCCAGATTTACTAAACCAAGTAATCCTATTGCTATACAACCATGCTAACTACTTATTAACCTCTAACGTTCGGCCTTACGGGAAAATCTCAAACCGAGACCCTGTCGTATTGACCTCGCTATCACTCGGTCAATACGATAATCGCTCGCTCAATACGCAAGGTGTCGGTTTGAGATTTTCCCGTAAGACCGAACGTTCGAAGTTAATTTTTTCGTCCTGTCCGGCACCAACTCGATTGCAATTCAATGCCGTGAATTCACTCTTCTTTTGAAATTGTAGTTCTTCAGGGTAATAGAATCATTTCACTCTCATAGTGTTCCTTGACACTCGTGGTCTTCAGCAGCTACAATTTTCATGAATAAAGACAACTTTTTTTTCCAAAAAATTTTTTTTGCATGTGCAGGCCTGCAATCGGCCCGTGGGTATTAGGGGAGAATAATGCCCTAGAATTAGCCAATCAGAGCGCGCGTTATATCAGCTACAAATACAAGCCATATAAGAATGTTATATATGTAAAGCTTTCCAGTAGCTTTCACTTATCTAATCGCACCTAGAAGTTAGAACCTCAGTAATCGGCATGAAGTATGACTGGGGACAAAAGGTTTTTAGGGCTCAAACAAATAGCTACCGTTATTGCAGCTGTAAGTGTCCCTTGTCTCTTGAAAAGCCTTGTGTGTTTTTTAGTTAAGTTCTTAATTTTCCTCTTTTAAAAGATTCGCAGACTGTTATCTGGTATGGTGTGTGCCCAAGATGGACAACTTCAGACTGGCGATAAGCTTGTGTCAGTAAATGGTGTGTCTCTGAAAGGTGTTACTCATTCGATGGCCTTACAGTTGCTCAAGAAACCTATGGATGTAGTAACGTTTGTGATACTAAGAGAGGGTCTGCAAACACAAGGAAAAGTAACGAGTTCTTCTCTGAATCAGTCTATAGCGCAGACGCTGGCTCAAAATTCAACCACACCTCAAGACAGAGAACTTACTGAAACATTACCTTCAAAAACAGAAAGCCTAGATAAACCGTTGGGTGTAGGACAGCCTGTGACAGACAGTGAATCTAGAGATTTACAAGACATATCACATGAATCTCCGTTAGCAAAGAGAGAAGAAACTGTTCAAGAAGAAATTCCAGAGATACCCTGTTCACCGCCACCCTCGCCAGTGCTTGGAGTGGACGATCTTTTAGATGACGATGTTTCTATTCCTCCACCATCATTTTCTCCTCCACCACCTCCTATAACATCAGACTTAATACCATCTAATGACGATGATCTCTTTTTATCGTCAATCCCCATGGTTTCTCCACCTCCCGATCTTAGTCCAAGAATGAAGGAGTTTCTGGAGCAAGACGGTTTGAATGCTGAAGACGATCAGGAGACAAATAGTCAAGAGTTAACTCATCAAGAAGAGTCTTTACAGGAATCCAGTCCTATGCTCAATCCAGCGAGTTCGCCTCGTAATGACACGGTTGTAGGATGGGATTTCGAATCCTTGCTGGATGCTTGCAACGATTTGAATTCGAACGAAAGCGATGATATGTTGACTTTTGAACAGGGTTATGTTACAGAGACTCCATTAGCGCCAGGAGGCTCACAAACAAAAATGTCATCACCAGAATTATCACGGGCCAAGATCTCAAAGAAAAATGATTTCGAGAAACTGACTGTAGTTCCTGTTGAGAGTAGCACAGATATTCAATCTCTTGCCGTGGAAGGTGGTAATGATTTGCTCTCCAGTAGAATCAAGAACAAGAGAACGATACATGGACTAACTGACAAAGATAAAGGTCTTCAAGCGATAGTGAAAGAGCGTGATGTTACTGAGGAGTTAACAAGCTTGACACCTCGAGTTTCACCTCTCCATTCTGAAGTTGAAGCGAGCGATAGTGTAAAACCTGTAGCTGGAAGGCGCGTGGAGAATGTTCCCTTTGTTATCACTTACCAGAAGAAGTTCAGAAGCCTCGGCATCAAAGTGGACCTATCAGGGGAGGGGAAGGTCATAGTGACGGAAGTGTCTTCATTTGGTTTGGTGGGAAAAGATGGAAATATTAGGTATGAGTGATACAAACCTGCGAGTAGATATAGTAGAGTGCAGTAGCTGTTTATTTCAACTGATAATATATTCGTAGCCTGGTAGCTATTGTCAATGGATCAAATCTGTTCTTTGCTTACAGGTATTAAATGAAGTGGAACCGAAGATCGGATTTTTTTAGTCCTACCGAATTAAGCATTTACTGATGTCGTAGTTGAATAACTGATTTGTTACAATATTTCACATAGCCGAGTTCAAGAATAATTTTGTAGCATTTTACCAGCAAGGTTGTACTCAAACATATTTTCTCAATTATCGCTTTTTAAGAGATCAGCATTGCCCATATTTTCCATTATGATCTCGGAAGGTTCATGGAACTGTTAAAAGGTTCTGCACGGTGAGATTTCTGAGCATTAATAACGGGCTAAATGATCGTGAATATGAGCAGAGCATTGTTTGTGGGTAATTACATGTAGGTGATGGTATCCTGCTTATCGACCAGTCAAAAGTAAGGAAAAGCTGGAAGGCCCTTTCCTAGTTACCTTCAGCCTCGCTTTCAAAACGAGTCCTCGTCCAAAACCTTTGATATGAAAATGCATTTGATTTGCATGAAAATGAACCTGCAGGGAAACACATTGTGTATGAATGGCTTTGCACGAAAACTTGTTTTGACACAGGCAAAAGGCAATTCGGAAATGGCCGCTTTGTGCTGTAGTAAAAATTACTTTCCTCGTATGTTGTAATACTTCTTGTGATAACTTATTGTCCAATTGCAGAGTTGGAGATGTTCTTATGTCCATTGATGATGCGTCACTAGAAGGAATGACGCTTGAAGATGTCCAAGCGTTAATCAAAAACTGCCCCAGAGGAGATGTCAGAGTTGTAGCACGGGCTGCACCCAAACATTCAATACAAGATGAAGCTGATGAGGAAACTGTGTCTTCGTCCGCTTTAAAGGAACATGTTAAATTAGAGGAGGAGAAACGTTCGAAGGGCAAAGCTGAGGAGAACACTCTACCAGATGTGCTGTCAAACAGTGCAATCCCCAAGCCTCGTGTGGACATGCCGAGTGATCTTATCTCTCAAGGTAACTCAGACATTTCCACAGCTGCAAACGTTATTGCGTCAAATCAAGTAGAAGACGCTGAACAGACATTTAAACCTGTGATTCTACCTCACGAAAATCCAGACGCTTTCATCACAACAAAAGACTGTGATACTGTTATGGAGGACAGTGGACTGAAAGACACAGATTTTGATGATCTACCACCAGACATTTCTCCCCCACCAGTACCAACAAATGATTTGCAGATGGGAAGTTCTTCCGTCACTGTAGATGGGCCTCTGGTGCGGGACACTGTAGAGGATGTCTCGTTAAACCCACCAACAAATTTTGAGGACTTTTTTGAAGACCGCAACATAAATTCATCACCATCGTTTCATGACTCTGAAATGGATGGGTTAGCACAGACCGCCGACGCTGTGCAACTAGATTCACAGCCACACTTTCACTCCCCTGTTCAAAAGAGAAAAGAATCATTGAACGAGACAAATGAATCGTACAGTTCAGTGGACGATGCCGGAATTCCATCTGAAGACAGTCAACCACAGATATCCATTAAACCTCCTAGCTTGTTCGGAGATGACACTGAGAGTATACCAGCTGCATTACCCCGAACGTTCAAGAGGAGTTCCACTGTTGATGATACGACTTCAATGGAGTCTGTGCAGTGGAATGGGGTAGATAATGCTCCAATTAAACCACCGAGTTTGTTTGATGATGAACTTGAAAGCCTCCCAAGTTTGCCGCAAGCTCCTCCACCTCCTAAACCTCCTAGGCTAAACAAACAGTTCGTCAGTCTGGATACCGTGTCTTCGAATTCATCATCACCAATTCCGTCGTCTTGGTTTGATCGAGAATCGCCCAATCATGCATCGAAGTATTCAAATTTAAGTGCAGTGTCAGCATCGTCTTCACCTTCTTATGGAAATAATTCGACATCAGAGGTAGCTATTCCATTCAATGATGCACCAACGGAATCAACAGATGTTCCAGATGACGACATGTCCAGCCTACCACCTGCACCACCGCCACCACGCTCCAGGTCATCCACGTGGTCTGTGTCTTCCGATGCATTAGTATCTTCACCGCACGGAAACGAGAAAGTACCACACATCACCAGTCCACTCTCACAGCCAGTTAAACAGGAGCGCAAGAATTCCAAGAAAAGGATATTGCCTTTACGAATCAGGTCGAAAAGGGGCAGGAAAACATCAGAACAATCTGAGTCATCCTTGTTAGCTGATCCTCACAATGAATCATTACCTCTATCAAGTCCAATGGGTTTTGGTGATATGAACATTTCTAGTGGTGTCGATCAGCCACCGGAAGATGACATGGAAAGCCTGCCACCTGCTCCTCCTCCACCTAGAATGTCACCTCTCACTGTGGAAAGCTTGGAGAGCATGGCTGATGGATTGCAGCCCATGAACGTCATGCAGTCGAAATCCCGTCCATCTCATCTGGCCTCGGACGATCAAAGAGCCTCAACACCAACTGGCGTAGAATCCTGGCATTCACCTCAGCATTCTCCAAAGAAGAAGAAGTCTTTTCGTAGAAATGTATTTCATATGAACGAAAGGACATCCTCACCGAAATCCTCAAGCTCACCCTACAATGTTCCTGTTGTGCCTGAGACAGATCTTACTATAGAAAGCTCATTAACGCATTTTAGCCCACTGGAAGATGAGGTTACTGTGACGGATTCGTCTGATGCCATGTCGCCACCCCCTCTTCCTCCAGAAATGGAGCTCTGGTCAGAGGCTGGAACAGTGGAAGCTGAGCTGGCTTTATTAGATCAGATATTGACTTTGGAAGATTCTTCAAGATCAGGGAACGAGCAAAACAGCGATGCTGGGAGCTCCTCGTCAGCCAAACGTCTATCGTTTTCCAAAGATGTCCCATCAGTGGATGAGCAATTGACAGAAATCCAGAATGGACCAGTTGCTCATAAATCTGAAGAAACATTTGATCAAAGAGATATCATAGTGGCAAAAGAAGGTTTCGTGGATACACACGGTGACGCGTCATCGTTGCAAGAATCGCCTGACATAGAGAAAGAGGAAACAGCTGAGTTGGAAGCTATTAAGCCCAATTCTTCCTTCAATAGAAGAGATACAAATGAAGAATTTGGAATTGATTCGGCTGTTAATGACTTTCAAATGGCCACAACAACTGAGCTTGCACATCCGGAGCTGTCTGGTAAGCTGCTGAAGCAGCTTAGTGAAGGACATGACGTGACGGGGAATTTGGTCAAACATAGAAGGCCAGCCCCTCCTGTCCCTTCAAGACCTGCTGTCACCAACAACAACAATGCCAACACTATTCCTCGAAAGTCACTCCCAGGAGGTTTAGGCATACAAGTACTACCTTCAAGACCTGACTTCAAGTCCAAGGCAGCTCCTCAACATCATGAACCAACCCACAAGCATCAGAAAGAGCAACAGAAAATATCTTCACCAGTCAAGGAGAAGACGTCCAAAAAGCTGTTCTCTAAAGGCCATAAAAATAAGGACAAAAGAGCTGATCCTAACCATCTTGAGTCACCTGACGCGTCGTTTGAGAGCAATCCTGATGGACGCGAGCGATCACGTTCTTGGACTAAGAAACTCTTTGGTTTTCGCAGTAGAAGCAAGAGTCGAGACAAATCAAAGGATCGAGAGAACAGAAGTCGATCGGTTTCACCACCGAGAGGATTGTTCTCCAAGTCAAGGCGATCCAGTCCAACTCCTCCCCCACAGTCAGCACAGAAGGCTTCTTTGAGTAAACACAAGAATGAAAGTAAGAAAGGCCCAGTTATTGAAAAAATAGAAGAAGACTTTTCCGTTCACGACACTGCTAAACGTCCGGTACTTTTGCCAACAGTGGCGTCTACTTTAGAGAGCAGCAATCCTCCATTTGACGAAGGATGTGCTGTGGAAGGAAACAATTATCAATTTACGTCGCCAGCGATATATGATGAGGTGCTGTCACCTGTAGTAGAGAGAAACGTGCTGAATGATGAACCAAATACAGAATGTGTCGTTTCACCAACACAAGTGGAATCATACAATGAAGAACCTGAAAGTCAGAATATCAATTTCAATCACGAGGAGGAGGAACTATCACAGAATGGCGAACAGAGTGAGAAGTCATCATTGGAATGTGATGATATAAAGCAAGGTGCTGCTCATTTTGAAACATCACTATTAACTAGGCCACTTCCAGCGCTACCACCATCACTTGAACAGCCTCTTGATTCATTGGCCTCCACAAGAAATGTCGACTGGAAAGGGCAATCTGCTGATGAAGAGAGGATGCCAAAAACATCTCCCTCAAAACCACCTGTGCCAAAGAAGCCAGTATTCCTTCGATCAGATAGTACACCAAATACGCAACGGCAGAAAACTGTGGACGAACTAAAAAGCAAATTTCACAAAGGTTCGTCTTACGAAGGCAGACTGGAAACAGCATCAAGTAGCAAAGAGAACCTTCAATTTGGCAATGAAAGTGAAGACGAGGTATATAGCTTCGATGACGATGATTTGCCTTCGCCGGGTCCCCCAACTTTCAAGCCTGTACCACCACCACTTACATTACGAACAAGTTCCATTACCGATGATTCCGACGAAACGGCAAGTAGCCGTAACTCACCTGGTCCTCCACAATTTAAACCTCTACCGCCTCCCATAGCTTTAAATTCCACTCTGGTACAAAATGAAGTAAACAGTGACAAAAGGCTGGATCCTCCAGGCTCGCCTGGTCCTCCAAGGTTTAAGCCTGCACCTCCTCCAATAGATTTGCAGATGTACAACAAGAACACCGATTCAGAACAAGGAGACCTTCCCAGCACGGGTGATGTACCAAATGCGAAGCCCTTACCCCCAATTCCTCCTGCTGGTGTGATACAAAGACGAAAGGAAGAAGTTTCATTGAAACAAAATGTTGTACAAGATAGTTACGTTGAAAATGACACAACATCAGTACTACAGAATGATAAGAGGAGCAAAACCAAACCTTTGCCTCCAATTCCTACAGGTTTTAATCTGAAGTCGAAAGATAACACTCTTTCAAGACAAAATGCTCATGAAGGTGACAGTGATGAAGACGTTGACAGGCCGGAGTTATTGGAACAGGCATCTGAGTTAGCTCATGTACTATTCGACTCAACTGAAGACAGTAACTACTCACAAGTTTCGCAATTGGTTAAACCATTGATAGTACAGGACGCTGTTGTTCCTGTTAACGCTTCTCACAGCGATGACTTTGACAGCTCAGAAGTGTCGTCTGAATGGGATGATGATACTTGTAGCTCAACTCAAGGTGACCCTGGCTTGACTGTAGTTGGGAATAGGTTTGCTAGGAGTGCTAGTTTCTCTGCTGGAGACGTTCACATTCAGCGTCCTCCAGTTGCTACAGATAACAAAAAGAAACGTGTTCCTACTGGCATCAAGCGTCCTCCTCCTCCAATGCGTAGACGGTCGTCCTCATTGCCTCAGCTGTTCCCAGGGTTAGTAGCTGGTGCAGCGTCCGAAGGAGGAGCGGAAGAGACAGATTACTGGCACACGGGAAACCTACAGCAGCTAATCAACAGCCGCAATCAGGAGCCAGATGTGGATGAGGGGATCATAGAAGTGCAGGTGAGTCCAACAATAACAGTTCTTAAAGGAGCTCAGTCACGTTATGTTCAGTTACTTTGGCCAGGTACAAAAATAACTTAAATTAAAGGAAACCAGAAAATAACAGTATACTAAGATAGAAAAACACAAAAGAGATAATAATAAACCATAAAGGTACAGTGATGTTTAAGGATGGAGAAGATTCACAAGATTACAAACGAGGAACTTGAAAAACTAATTAGACCAATTTTTTTCAAGACGCACAAACAGTGACGTGGTTCTTTTAAATTAAAACTCATGAACTAATCGAGTGTGTGGCCAATCAAATGAACGATATTCTGGATATTTAGCAGTATTTTTATTTGATATTGTTTATTTTGCTGTACAATGTGGTACAAGTTTGTGGATGAAACCCGAGTGTGTGAACACTGAAATGAGAGCTATTGAGCAGTACATTTACATATTGCTTTTCATTATGCTATACAAGGTGGTTCGAAGGGTTACAACAATGTGGTGTCAAAGTTGCTATCAATAAGGCTAGGGATAGTTAGTTTGTAAACTCCTCTCCTCTTTGGAGTAGGACAACTCATCACCTAGACTGGCTTGTACAATGTAAGTGAAAGTCTTGTCTGGTGTTGCACTTAAATCTCATTCAAACGTTTGGCGCCGCAATTCTGCTTGATGCATGTTCCTAAATAAAATCCTTCTGAACCAAATTATTTTGTGAAAGTCTGTAAACCGAAGCTAAGAAAGTATTACTAAACTTCATTTGAAAAGTTCAAATTAGAAATTCTTTCGACACACTTTTAAATTCACGAAACTGGTTTCGCTCGAACAACAGCCTGATCAGTTGATCTTACAATGTTCCGTTAGTCGCGTGAAACTTTGTTTCAAGTGCAAATGAGGCAAATTGTTAATTGTATCAGAGTTCGGGTAATCTAGTTCAATTTTATCTGAACTTTTTTACCTGTTGATGGAATAAGTTAGAAAAACGTAAATAACCAGAGTTAACTGTCTTTCTTCCTTTGTAGCTCCTTAAAGAACAGCAGTCTATCGGCTTAATGATTGTTGGAGGCCTGGACACCCACCTGGGCATGCTTTACATCAAGGATATCCAGCCCAACTCTCCCGCTGCCAACTGTAACCGACTGAGAACAGGGGACCAACTGTTGCAAGTCAATGACAATTGTTTGGTAGGCGTGACACATGGTGAAGCGTTGAACATCCTTAAGAATACACCACCCCTGGTCAAACTCACTGTAGCCAGAAAGAAAAACAGCGAGAGCGATGGTACCGAGCTAGTCGCAGAGGGAAGGCGCGTCACCGACCTGGAAGAACCGATAGTCTCCAGCGCACGCGAGTCGAGCACCATTTCAAAGACCTCGTCAGAATTGTCTCTGAGTCCACCGACTGATAGGGGCCAACGTCCTAAGTCATGCGTGAGCCTCTCCTCTTTTGGGGCCCCATATGACCATTCTCCAGGATCTCCATCTGGGTCCTTTGATGATCCTGATGAGTATGTCCCAGCATACCTTCAGCCTGAGAGCCCAACACTGAACTTGCGTCAAGACGATGTGCCTGTGACCATCATTGATGGCATTCCAGGTGAAGACGATGAGAGCACCGAGCAAGAGGAGGAAGACATACGACCTGTCAATAAAAGCGTCAGTTGGGCGGTCAGCAGTGACGAGTGCAAGGTCTTTACTGTGGAACTTCTGAAAAATGGCCGAGCTGGGTTAGGTATGAGCGTTAGTGGAGGAGTGGACACGCCTTGTGATGACATAATGGTGAGTCGGCATCTTAATCTTTTCCAGCCACACACCTACCCCTCCCTTACCTTTCACTTCACTTCGCGTCCTTCCCCTAGTCTCTCCGTTCCTGCAACCCAAGTTTTCACCTTCCGTAACCTCATTTCTCCTGTCTTTTTCTAGCTCCGTTTCGCTGACCATACTTCCACCTGCTTCCTGCTCTCCTTCCATTCTTCTGTCCTCCTCCTTGATCCTTTCTACTCTCTCTTGCTGTAACCTCCACCCGCCCTCTCTTCCAGACCTCCATTATTTCTCTTCGTCAACCCTCGTTTCTCTCTTCCATCTACCTCCCAACTCTCTCTAATTATAATGATATCTTCAAACGCCTCTTTTCGTTTTCAATTTTATCGTCATCAAAATAATCGAGTTCGAATTAGGCAAACTGTTTTTGTTAAGATATAAAAGATAACCGTTATTAATCTTGCTGTTGGTAGGTACGGCAGATCCTCTCCAACAGTGTGACAGCTCACAACGGACTTATCAAGAAAGGTGACATCTTGTTGTCTGTAAATGGCAAGTCTTTTAAAGGACTTACCAATGCAGAAGCCTTAACACTCCTTAAAGACACGCCTGAACGGGTCACGCTTGTCGTGAGTCGGGCCCTGGGACCTAAGCAGCACGCGAAAGCGATGACGCTCCTTCGAAACAAAAACACCAATAAAGAAATCACTTCCAGCTCTGAAGCTTGGCCGACAAAGCAAGAACTAACCAAAAAGAAAAACTTAGCAAATGCAAACAGTAGCACACCGCCAACACTTGAAAAAATTCCACTAGACCTTGCTAAACAAAACGGGGAGCACTCCACTTTCGAACGACTGAAGAAGAGGCTTTTCTCTAATGGCGGGACCATGAATCTAAAAGAGAAACTTCAAAAAGCACCTCAAGGGCCCTCAGTGATCGAGATTTCCCTTGAAAAAGGGGCATCTGGATTGGGGTTCTCTCTCGGTGGGGGCCAGGACTCGTTGTATGGCGATGCGCCAATACATGTAAGGTATGTGTTCAAAGACAGCGTGGCTGGGAGGAGTGGTGTTCTGAGGGCTGGTGACGAGATTCTTGAAGTAAATGGACAGAGGGTGTCGTACATGACGAATGTTGACGTTCTGGAACTGATTAGAAGCTTGCCTTACGGACCAGTGGCCATGAAGATAAGGCGGAAGTAACGTTAAACTCGAAGCGGTAACCATAATCATCGCATCTTACCAATCGCAACACCGCAATACAGCAATGAGTCAGTGAGACTTCCCAGCTTCTTCGGACCGATGTAAAACGCGGGAAAACAGTGCAAAGCGCGGGAAATGTCACAAGCCCAAGTGACGATAAGGTTTGCCTTGGCACCTGATAGGCTGAGAAAACAGCATGTCTATATTTCATTGGCTAGCCATGGTAACATGCGTCTATTCAACCAATCACAGAACTTATAAAATATACGACAGCCATTAGAAAAGCCTTATAATTGATGACAATGTTAGGGTTGAAAAAACTGAGTGACAGACACATTCACATCGGTTTTACTATAACTATATTAAATTTATACATGCTAGTATCTTTGTAAATGATGAAACTAAACTGTTGCAACGTGTCAGTTGAAATATCAAAATTCGTATATAGAGTAGTTGTATGATGTCGGGAATTTTTCCAATTATATATCTGAACAATCAGGGCAGGCCCAAGCTTACGCTTTCATGGACAAAATCGTTTTATTATTGGCTAATCCAATTTTACAGGTGCTAAAAACACAGTCCTTGTATCCGCTCTTCATACGCCAATCCATCTATTTATTGACTATAGAATGACATTGTGGGACTCTAGAAAACTATTGATTATTAACAGCAAGAATGACATGGCTTAGAACATAAACAGTATACGATTTTGTATTAGATACAAGCATTCCAATCCACAGAAATATTTTGCATCGTGTCAAAAATAAGTTGTAAATAAAATTATTTAATTTTTATAGTCTGTCTCCTTTACTTTGATCTGCTTTATTGTCTGGCTTACTTTATGAGAGGCCTTTTCAGAGTCACTGCCTGCAAATATCGAGAATCACTGTCAAGTTCCAAAAAGTGGAACCTTCGTATACTTTGCGTGAAAAACACCTTTAAAAGTATCTTTAAATATTTCCTTGTCACTTTCGAAAAATTTGTAGCTTTCGAAAAATTCGCGAAACCAGAAGACGAAGTTCGCCTAATTAATTATGCATAAATTAAAACATCGCCTAAAATTGGATTATGACGATCCGAAAACCGGCTATTGCCGATCCTAAAACCCGTTTTTGTCCATCCCAGAACCGGTTTGTAACGATCCCAAAACCGTCGTTTACAATTCTAAAACCGGTTTTTACCTCCCTAACCACGTTTTTGTCGATTCCAAAACGGGTGTTACGATCCCAAAACCGGTTTTCAGAGGATGCTAGCTCCTACATCCCCCTTTATGGTTACGTCGCCCTTTCAACATTGTCCCAAGGAATTTGTTTCTCCAGACCCATGCACACCTGGGTGGGGTGGGGCAACATGCCCTTAGAAAAAAAAATTGAGAGCAAGTCATCATTGATAAAAGTGCCAATCATTCCCTGTCATGCCAGCAGTGAGGGTATATCTGAAAATATTTTTGGTTGTTATGAAAATACTTAGCCTGCAATCCACAAGAGGCAAAATCCAGTCTTGAAGACATCTCTGCTAGAATCTTGACAACATTTAAGTGCATTGCTTCGGAAAACATCTTCACCCCACCACTGTGGGTTCAATGCCTTAACACCCTACCCCCACCCCTCACAATCAGAATCTCCAGTAACCCTCTGTGGAGGACTGAACCTTGTTTTGATTTTACCTGGAACATGATATGCATATTCTACCAATAGAGCCCGATCTCTCATCTTTGTGTGCCAACATGGACTTGCATTTTTAGTATTGTTGAATCAAGTGCCTTTTGCATGCCACAACCAATGAATATACAACATGAAATCTTTTATTGAGTCTACTTATCAAAGTTTACCTTACCACTGTAAAATACGTTTAGCTTGACAGAATTACTGCTGACAGCTATTTATACTGTACAGAAACTGGCTTCAATTCTGACATGCCATTTACAACTACTGACCACCTATTAACAGTTCAGTGAACTCTCAGAATTGTTTTTTTTTCTGATCACAGATCAAAAACAAGTAAAATTACAATTCATGAAGCAGGATGTATTTCCTTGATTAAGCCCTATGGATGCTTCTTTTCAAATGTCAGGTTTCTGTTTTCAATCAGCTTGATTGAGCCAGCTTTATCTTTGAACTTTAAGCAACTATCTTTGGCGAGAAATTTTGGAGTCATTCTCCCTTTTCTTTATTTATTCATTCTGACTTCTTTGCTTAGTTGTGGCGAGTTTATATTTGAAATTGGAGGATTCTATGGGGTACTTCATTAAGGAAATACAGCACAGGTATTTTCAGTAACAGTGGAAAAAAATGATGAAGTCTATGTTTCTACTCCTATGTTAGCTTACAGGTGTTCAATTACTGCAAGTACAAGTCTATATCAAGTCACAAGGTCACAAAAGTAAATTGCCTCATTCAGGACATTATAATTTTAAAAGCGTGAAGTTCCTTCAATTTAGAATGAGCAGAATAAGAGAAGTTAATCAATTTCCAAACCGGGTAATTGCACATACCATCCCTATTCTCTGTCTGTGATGAACTTTTGAGGTTTAGAGAGAATGTCTTTAACATCTGCGACAACAAACTTTCTCTTAAGTGCCAGTTCACTGATCCATAGAACATTTACTTTTTGAGGTTTATACAATTCTGAATTGCACTTAAATAAACATAACCACATACCTAACTTTAACTTTCAACTCAAACAATCACCCAAACTTCCTGCTGGTCTCCTTGACCACCCACCTTCTTGCAAGCTACTGGAAACTTGTACATATTACAATTTGTTTTATCGTTAACAATCCTTGATATTCCTTTTTGTCAAACCAAAAAAATAAAGAACCTAAATTTAGTATTCCCAGGCCACATTTCTTTAAAAATCTGTACCTCTACACACAATTTAAAAGTCATTCTTGTTACAATTGTAACCCAAAATACCAGAAGTATATTGCAAACAAGATCTTAAACAGTTTGAGTGTGAACAATGAGTTTCAAGGGCATTCGAGCCCCATTTGACAGGCTTTGAAGGCTTTTAAATTTGGACTTAAAATTGAAGAAATGAAAGTACCAGTAACTCACATCCTGACACGATTCGTAACTGATCAGTACATCGCTCATCACCACTGAGACAAATAACCACTAACCAAAGCTAAAAAAATTTAAATTGCCCTAACAGGTTTTTTTTTTGTGCTAAGAATACAGTGGATTGGGCAAAAACCTGTGCCAACTGTATGTTCCATATTGATTAGTATACATGTAGTATGACAGCAGGAAGGTAAATTAACCAAGTTACTGGCCCAGAGGCCACTGATTAGCTACGAGATCTGTATTGCTACATCAATTAGTATGACTAACAGTGCAGCAAACATCCACAAGTTGCTGTGGCTAATTTGATCTGTGCTACAGTAGGAAGGATTTGCCTGGGTTAAACAAAATGGTGCGATTAAATTGTTATGCCTATAAGTTGATGTCTAAGATCTACTTGTGAGTGAAAAAAACATGATAATGCGTTGAGCCCTGTACGGCAGATCCCAAAAGATGAAGATAAGAGCCAAAAGATAAGAGCCTGCCCAACCAATAAGATATAACGCTTTCAGATGAAACAGAGATTTATCACATTGAGAGTTTTTGGCATTCTGTCCAGTTATGAAAGTGACAAAAACCTATTTGTGTGCACTCACATTTTTTGCCAAACTGCAAATGGTTTAATGTCTTCTCACAGATAGCAAGAGATAAAGGTTTTAAGAAAGATCATGGAAGAATAGCCAAACTTCGACATTGGACTTTATCAAAAAGACAACCTTTCATCATCATTTCCAGTGTTGCCATGACTTCACAAGACAATCCCACAAGTGGAATACTCTACTTGCAATTTTCCAAAACAATCTCTGTTTTCATATGAAAACATAATTTCTTTGTGTGTCTGGGGTCTTCAATACAATACGCAAAGAGGAGGAGGTTATATATTCTCAGCTTCTTATAATTATTACAAAAGTGATACTACATGTACCTAGTTTTAACCAATACCATTTTGTAATAGTGTGCTTATCCTAACCGCAAGTTAAAACAGGTAGCGCATTTACACATACTAGATATGTTAATTGACGTTATTGCCTGTGTATAGTTATAATTAACTGGCTAATTCCTACCTAATGTAACACTGGCCCTTTATTTAATGAATGCTGAGATAACACACCACATAACCTCATTGGCATTTGGTTTCTGTGCTTGTTCTTCAGGTTCCAGATCTAGAAGATCTCGAACCCTTTTCATGGCTAGTTCATAATCATCATCTGAGAGTGGAGCAAATGCATTCTCTAACACATCAGAAGAGTGCGCAAGATAGATGAGAGACAATGTCCTCTTGTCCATTCTGTTAGGATCATTTACCCATTTCGATAAAACAGCATCTTGAACTTTGCGTACTACTCTCTGTTTGGACACACTATCTACAAGAGGATGTGTTGTCATGTCGAATAAGAGGAAATTCTGTTTCTCAGTTGTAAGAACACCCTTTTCCACTAGATTCTTGGCAAGGCGTTCACGGACATTTCTAAGCTGATACCTTAACTTCAGGGGGTTCCAAGTCTCACCTACAAAAAAAATATCACAGAATGAGCTTAAGAAGGACCAAGCTAGTTAAGACATATGATGGGCACTGAAATGATATGATTTAGCTCCCTCTTTCCAATAAGAACCCCCTTCCTAATGGGCAGATGATGGAACTAAAGTATCACCAAAGACCACCTGGAGTGAGACTATCCCAGACAGACAGATAGTTCAGAGTGCAATATGTACAGGTCTGACTCAATGTAGTAGTGGTGAACACAGGTCCTCACAACCAGTCACCCCCTTGGTGGTCAGCTACAACTTTTTCCCTTGCAGAAAATAAAGGGACAGAAATGACATAGGCCCACTGTCCAGTGGAGATTCTCCTCAATGGACCAAATGAAGAAAATATAATATCCTACTCAGCTTGTTTAAGAATGTCAACATGTTTGCAGTAAAATGTTGTTAGGATGTTTTTGAGGAGATTATTCTTGTCAATGACACAGTGATACTGGGAAAAAGAAACAGTAAGCCTGTGCCACACCAGCCTAGGGAGAGGGAAGGGGGTGGGGTGGGAAGGAATAAAATTTAAGAACACATATCCCACATTGTGTCAGTCTGATTAACAATAACTTCTTGAAACAAAATACCCCTTTTTCTTACTAGAATCCAGTTGTTTTTCCCTGATACAAATTTTGAATTTTATCCTTTTAATACTTTGTTTGTACCACAAACACGATTTGGCTCAGCAGAATTGAATGGTTTGGTGCAAGACAGGTGTAAGTGACTTTTTCCGATAATTTTTTTTTCCTTTAAAAGTGCCTGAATTTTTGCATGAGCTTTTCAATTTAGTAGAAAAACATTCTCATGTATCTTTTTTTTGGCTGAAATGCTCTTGTTCCACTTTGTAATGCGTTCGTCGTGCACACTTCGATATTTTGACTTTGTTTTTCTCAGAAGCAAAGTGCAAACCAGCTGAAAAAAATACACGGGAATGTTTTACTACTTAATTGAAAAGCACATGCAAAAATTCAGGCACTTTTGAAGGAAAAAAATTTTACCCGAAAAAGTCACTTATGCCTGTCTTGCACCAAGCCATTCAATTGTAGAAATTCAGCCAACATAATTTCAACAATACTGAATGGCCCATGTTGTTTATTTTATCGTGTTGAAAACAAAATAATAAATGGATTCACTTAATTTATCAATCACAACTAACAAGCATCAGCTGCAAAACACAGACATCACACTTTCGAAGTTCAAGTTTTTGAAGAAATCAAACACTTTATTCCCAGCTGAATATTCATCGTGGAATATAGTATGCTAACTAAGGAGTGACACGTTTTCTTGTCCTGCGGTCTCCAAGGCCTACCAAACTCATTTCCATACAGCCTAAAAAAATTCTGATCATCTCCGCAAACCACCTAAAATTATGGGGCACTAAAACGAAATATTTAACCACTAATACCCCGATATCTATACTTTTCTGTGCACGACTTTCGGCTTGACGTAAACACGAATGAAGGAATCAGATTTTCAATCTACCCTTGATCATTGCAAATTAATTGCTACAAAAGTAAACTTTGGCATCTGAAACGTAGAATAGAATGAGGCAAGAGCAAATGCAGTTCGCCGAGTAAGATTTAAGCCATGACCAGCAAATAAAAGTGATCACAGATGGCATTAATAATTTGTCACTGAGTTATGTACGTTCGACGTTTTAATAAGCACTCACTTACCACTCAATAGTTCAATCCAGTTTTGCGCTGTATCTGGTGGTTCAGTTTCTTTGATGTGTTTCAAGGCTTCATCCAGTAATACATCGCCTGTTAGGTTATCATTCTTGTACAGAACTCGCCTGTTCAGCAAGCTCTTTCGTCGCATACCGGTTTTCTCCAGTTCAATTCGTCCTCTAAGGCCCAATTCGATTATCATACACCCGCGTAGACCCGATGAGATGCAATCATTCCAAAACGACGTGTAACCCTAATTAGAGAAGGGAACACGTTCATTAAACAGAGAACTACATAGATCTACGTCAAATACAACCCGATAATCCTTTTACCTCTTTGTCTTTCAGCCCGAGCAATAGCACCTCTTCCATTAGAGTGAGTCTAGTCTCTTTCCTATCACCAGATTCCTCGTCGCTTTCGTAACCTTCGTTGCCTTGAATGTCAGGATTGTCTTCTGGTGATATTCCACCAGTCGCAGTACTACGCTGAACTAACTGCCCGGTTCTTCTCGTTGCCATCGTGAGACAAGAGAAGAACTGACTAAGAAAGGATGAAAAACAGCAGCGACAAAACAATCATACGCTTCTCTGCTATTTTACCAAGATGGCCGTGTTGGCCGGTTTACAATAGCCAACGATCGAACTGGCCCATGGGTAAGTGGTCAAAGCTGTGACCGTCCCCTCCGACCCCTCCCACCCGACACTATTGCTTGATTTGAAAATCGCATTTTTTGGAGCTCCACTCAGATTGCTTAGGGACCCTTATTTTTCAATAAGAAAACGAGAGCTGTCAGGAGCCCATTACCTGAGGCTGTTATATTTTATTTTTGACAAATATATCATCAAAAGAAATAACTGAACTACGTGCTTCTGGATCTTGAGTCAAGACTTTTTTTAAACTTTTAACAGCACTAGACAACAAAAAGTGACAAAAACTCGAAGCTGATCAAATAAGGTACAGTTTGTGTACACTTACTGCTGAAATCTGCAATTCAAACGTCTTCATTCTACGCTTAGAAACAAAAGTTTGTCAAGTCATTTTCCACTGCCACTTCCAAAATGACTTTTCAGTTGCGTCTTTACCGTTTGTTTTCCCTTTTCATTCAGTTTTCTGTTTTCTTGTTCTTTCCGTTTTTTGATTTTTCTTGTTTTTTATTTCCTCTGATTTGTATTTACTTTTCAGAGTAAGCCGTGGAAGTGCCGGAAAATTTACAACAATAAATAAGTAAATCATTCAAAGGCAGGAGCACATGTCGAAAAATAAATTTTAAAAGTTTTCAAAGCTATCCTGGGGAACCTTCATTTTTGCAAGGACCACCGTGACAAAACAGAAGTACCGGATCCTCTCGCTGTAGAGAATCTAATCAGTTAAATAATAGCAAGGCTGATTACAAAGTATAGGAAAATATTTCCCAATTTTTCGGAAGGCATAGCCTTCCTTTTTCAGGTTGTTACAGAGAACGACTCTAGTTTTAAAACGTTACAAATTTAGAATATGGGAAATACGATATAACAAGTGAAAAGATTAATTATAAGAAAAGACTGAGTAACAGGGCTAAGTAATAAGTAACGATGAAAAAAGTACCGTAAAAAATTACAAAAATAAAAATATGGGAAAACCTTACAGCCTGAAATGTAGTAATGAGAAGCTATGAAAAGTTCAAATGACCTAAACATAGAAAGGTAAGCATATTTCATTGAAAGAGGTCAAACCCTTGAACCTCATGGTCTTAATAAGAAAGATGAAACTTAGTACGATTCTTAAGTACTAGCTTTGAGTCGCTGCGAGACTCTGGAAACAAGTTGAATATATTAATACAGTTGTCAAAATTAAATAGAACGAAAACCACGCACGATTAAAGCCTCGAATGTAAACGTCACGAGCGAAAGATCAACAAAAACGCCGGATCCGCCAGGTTGAGATAAATTAACACCGGCTGTAGCTGTGCTTTATCGAAGAATACAGGGTTTGTGCACTTGAAAACAATGGCCGTTTTCACATTAGAGGACGAACAAATCGTCTGGACGTACAGATCGTTCTCAGACGAACAAATCGTTATTGTTCGTCTGATGTGAAAACGGGACGAAAAAATTTTTCGACGAACAAATCGTATGATATTTGGCCGTCTGGAGAGACGATTTTTCCGAGACGATTTGTCCGTCGGGACGAACAAGTCGACGACAATACGACATAAATTCACATCAGACGGACAAATGCCAGGCGACTTGTCCGTCCAGACGATTTGTTCGTCCTCAAGTGTGAAAACGGCCAATATGTGACACGATTCACTGAATTGCGTTTCACGTTTTTCCTCGGGGTAAGAACTGCACTGTGGTCACTACCCGAGCATACTCCCTAATGTAAGATTACTCTTGCAATTTTACACGGATCTTACTGATCTCAGCGGTAGAACCTCTCTATCGCGGGCACGCCGAAACACCCACGGCTGAAGACTGAGCCAACCCTCGCATCTGTTCAGTGGGTTTGTCCGGCTCAGACTGTGACTTTAGGACTTTAATTAGGGACGTTACGCATATACGACGGCGACGGCGAGGACGACGCCTAGTAAAAATGTGTTCTTATTTTACTTTGGATTTTCTTATTTGTTGAGACCTATTCAGTGTGTTTGTCGGTATTAAAACATACCCCTGTTGAATATGCTACCGGCGAACGCGTTCAGTTTCAAATAGAAATACGAAAAATTAGCCGTTGTGGTTCACGTTCTCCAAACAACGCAGAATTTGGTCATTTCACTGAAAGTGCATATGACATGAAAAATAATTTCTGCTTATTTGAAAGGCCTTTCAAAATACAGAAGAATGGCGTTTTTCTTTTTGAAATATCTTTTTTCGTGTCAGAGATATTTAAAACAGTGGATAGTGTTAAACGCGCGCACTGATTGGCTCGTCAAACTCCGGATATCCTGTTCTATTTACATCCGAGCAACTCAAGAGAAAATGGCGTCCCGGTTTGCAGCCGTGACAAGTGAAAAAATCATCCAAATTAATTTTTGTGGTGTATATTATCTCACTGTTTTAGTATACACTAAAACAACTATCCAATATCCACCGCTAGCCATCTCCTCTTCGGTGAATAGTTGTTAACTATCATCAACTATCGTTCAGTTTGAGCTTGTTCAAATTCTTCATGATAGTCGATGATAGTTTTTCTCGTTTGACCACGCGTACGATAGTTTTTCGGTCAGCTGTTTTGGTAATCACTGGCCCGATAGCGGTCAGAAAACATGCTGCCGCTCTCTTTCGTCGCGAAAAATTCATACTTTTATAAGTTTGTCTTACGGGAGGCCATTTAGTATTCAAATTTTTACGCGGAAAGAGCTCGGAACTCGCTGCTCCCGTGGCTTTGCTTGCGCGACTGCCGGTGAACTATTGACAACTATCATGAACTTCTTTGGCCGTTTGACCGTGTGAATGATAGTTGGTGATAGTTGATGATAGTTAGGGGAGAATCAACTATCATCGACTATCACGCGCCGTTTGACCAGGGCTTAACGTTTTTCTATTATGCAAATTAGATCAGTGATGACGTTTTATTGTTTGCAACTGAAAATTGGTAAAATACTGAATAAATGATATCTCTAGAAATATTGAAAAAGTGTTCTTGAAACTTGGCACCACAAATGTGCATCACAAAAGAAACAAAATGACACCCCTAATGCTGTTGCCATGACAACAGTTTGGCCACTGGTGCTGTCTTAATAAAAACTAAAATTCCCAGTTTTTGTCTTAAACCAAGAACCATCTACCCCACACAAGCTATTGATGGGAGTTAAGACAATATGGGAACTGTGCCTGTTCCAAGTAGCATCCTTTCTCACTTCAGGGGCAACAAATGGAGATATTTGTGTTTTGGACAGAAAGAGACTGGAGACGAAAGAGTTGCTATGGCAACAGCATTAAGGGTGTCATTTTGTTTCTTTTGTGATGCACATTTATGGTGCCAAGTTTCAGGAACAGTGCTTTAATATTTCTAGAGATATTGTTTATTCATTATGTTACCATTTTTAGTTGCAAACAATATGACGTCATCACTGATCTAATTTGCATAATAGAAAAACGTCAATATCTCTGAAACGAAAAAAGATATTTCAAAAAGAAAAACGCCATTCTTCTGTATTTTGAAAGGCCTTTCAAATAAGCAGAAATTATTTTTCATGTCATATGCACTTGAAATGACCAAATTCTGCGTTGTTTGGAGAACTTGAACCACAACGCCTAATTGCTGTTTCGCAGAGGACGGCAAAGAAATGTACAAAGATTATAACGCACGTGCACAGCTATTGTTTTGCTGATTAAACCTTTTGTTTGGTGACGTTCTCATTGCCGTTGCCGTCGTGTTTAGCGTAAGGTCCCTATTAGGGACCTTACGAAAAACACAACGGCAACGAGAACGTCACCAAACAAAAGGTTTAGTGAGCAGAAAAATAGCTGTGCACGTGCGTTATAACTCTTGGTACAGTTCTTTGCCGTCCGCTTCAAAACAACAACGTGAAATGACCAGATTCTGCGTTGTTTGGAGAACGTGAACCACAAGGCTAAATTTTCGTATTTCTCTTTGAAACTGAATGCATTCGTAGCATTTTCAGCTGAGGCATGGTTTAATACCAACAAACACACTGAATAGATCTCAATAAATGAGAAATTTCAAAGTAAAATAGAAACACATTTTTTACTAGGCGTCGTCCTCGCCGTCGCCGTCGTAGATGCGTAAGGTCCCTTTTAAGGAATGACGACGCCGACGCCAGAAACGACGTCAAGAAAAAACTGAATTTATATTTTACCTTGGAATTTCGCAGCATTTCTGTTCAGTTCGCCTATTGCTCTCAGAACTTACTCAAGCTAAATGTGTAATACCAGCGTTGATTTCCAAAATAATACGGAAAAATAGCCGCCGCTCTTGTTTTCCAAAATACGCAGAATTTAGTAATTTCGCGTTGTTGTTTGCAGAGGACGGCTAAGAAATGTACAAAGATTTATAACGCACGTGCACAGCTATTGTTCTGCTCATTAAACCTTTTGTTTGGTGATATTCCGCGTCGCCGTCGTGGTTTGCTTAACAGGGAGTTTTAGCAATGACGACGGCTACGGCGGGGACGAAGCCTTATAAAAATTGTATTTATATTTTACCTTCGAATGTCGCAGCTTTGTAAATCTCTTCAGTACGCCTCTCGGTCTAAAACCTTGCTCAGGCTAAACATGCACCGACAGCGTTCAATTCGAAAAGAAGATACAAAAAATTAGCCATTGCGGTTCGCGCTGTTCAAAATACGTGGAAGTTAATCATTTCACGTTGTTGTTTTGTAGAGGACGGCAAAGAAATGTATCAAGATTCAAAACGCACGTGCACAGCTATTGTTCTGCTCATTAAATCTTTTGTTTGGTGACGCTCTCGTCGCCGTCGCCGTCGTGGTTTGCTAAAACTCCCTAACGTCCCTTTTATAGAGACGGAAACGAGAAGGCGAGTCACGTGATGTTAAAAAGTTCAACCGCAGACGCATATGAGTCCGTAGCAAACATGGGTCTGTTTATAAGATCGAGGCGAGTCCATTTCTCTTGCTAAAAAGTGTTCCAACTCCGTCATCTCCGTCTCTCTTAAACCAATCACTCTTTTTTCCAGTCAAATTAAAGTTTTGGTGTTTTCGTCTTCTTTGGTTTGGTTCGGTTTACTGATGCATTATGCACGGTAAAACAAGAGTGAACGAATGTTTGGACAAGAGTTTGTTGTGTTCAGTTTTCTCTGTATATTGTGCATGAATCGAGTTGAGAGACAAAGGTTATTATATATTATGCCCCGAAACAAGACTCTCATTGACTATCCGGCCAACTCTGAGCTGGTGCGAATTTGATGAAGACACACTGTAGTGTCGATGACAGTTTCCAAGACCTAACTGTCAAACCATAGTTTGAATCATGGGCGTAGCCAGGATTTTTCAAAGGGTGGGTCACACTGACTCATACAGAGGGTACTCATCAGATTATCACCTGAATATTGTAGGTTGTTTGCTTACAAAAAGGCTTACAAAGGGGGGGTCACGGGCACCCCAGGACCCCCCCCCCCCCCCCCTTGGCTACGCTCTTGGTTTGAATTGTCGTTTGATCCCTCAGTGGTGTTTGGTCCTAAAAGCTTTATGCGTTTCAAATGATAAAATCCTAAGAAAAAGTTGTACTCGCAGTGAAAGAGTCAGTATTGGTGTCAGTGACAGGAAACTTCCAAATACTAAAACCGCTGCAAAACCAACGAACTAGAACCACTTTAATTTTGCTTACATTACTGTACGTGACTCGAAATGAACTTATAAGAAGAAGAGACCATGGTGATCTAACGAACGTGATCTGATGAGCCAGCCACTCGTAATAACACCCGGTTCAAGTGGTCTGAAGAGTGCTGTAGCTTTTTAATCATCCTTTGCACCTAATTTAAAGGATTGTTCAGGCGCGGCAATAATATGGTCCATTTAGACACGTTCTCCAGGATATCCTGAATCAGTACGTCACAATCTATTTTATTGAATGAATAAAGAAAAGAAACTATATCTCTTCACTGTTACCTGTTCACCATTCTATAGGTTACCCAAAACGCCTTTTTGGTGTGTTCAGCTGTTTAACTATAGCTGTTAAAACCCCCCAGAGTTCACTGTTTTTACTGAAAAAAGTCCGATTAGCGAAGTTCCATTTTACAAGTCAAGTACGGTTTATAACACTTTTGTTTTATAAAATAAAGAATCCTTTACGCCTACCTGTAATCTTGTTGGAACTTTTCCTGGTCAGGACAGCGTCAAAAGTTTTCTGCAGACAAAAACTGGGGTCACTCTTTTTGGAGGAACTCTGCAGACAGTCTGTTAAGTTTTCTTCTTTTCTTACCTAGGTATGGCATGTCACTAGCATCAAGGTACAGTTAAAATTTTCCTTTTTACCCACTTGGCGAAGAACCGCGTGCAGATGAATGCTGCACGTGCGATTTTGAAGACTATGATTGGTGGAGACATTTGGAACCAAACTGAAAGACATCAAAAGCTGTCAAAAGTTAATAAGTAAACCAGTGAAAAGGAACGTCAAGAGCATTGCCTGATTTCATACGTTGGGGGCCTGGGTACGAGTCCGTCTATTATGGGATTAACAACGCAAGACTTATATATTCAGAAAGAGCACACCGAGCTTTACAAAATCTTTAAGTTTCGTGTTAATTGGGCCAATATTGAACAAGATACGGCCATTCAAAAACTTCAAAATTTGCAAAGAAATGTACGGATTTCCGGACAAGTGTCCGGCAATCCATACATTTGTTACTAAATTTTGAAGTTTTTGAACGGCTGTATCTTGTTTGATATTGGCCCAATTAACACGAAACTTGAGGATTTTGTAAAGGTCGGTGTGCTCTTTCAGAATATATGGGTCTTGTGTTGTTAATCCCATAATAGACGGACTCATACCCAGACCCTCACGGTATGAAATCCGGCAATGTTTCTGCGAATCTTTGTTTCAGCGGTTGGTCTCTGGAAACCTCTTATGACCCCTCTATTATGCCATCTTATTTGAGACACATAAACACAACTTGTGCTGCCGTAACACTTTGGAAAAGCAAAAGTGACGGTTATATTTTATCACACGTGCAGTTCTTGACTATGGAGCTTGTAATTCTCAACCTTTGAACAGAAAGCTTTTTCCGGTCTTGAAGTATTTGCTTATTATAATTTCTGTGGTATGGTAATTGAGGTGTAAATTGCGAAATTTCTTTTATACTTATAACAAAGGAATTCCATTGGTTCAATGAGTTTGTCGTGATATTTACTGTTTAAGGCACGTTTGTGTGTTTTCCTTCAGTATAGGAGTACAAAGGGATCACTTTTATATTTCATGTGTGAAAACTTCAAAAAAAGTCTTCAAAACTTCCTGCAAGTTTGTGATAGCTTCCATATCACTAGAGTATCATTTCACTGTTATTAGAAAGTGATTGACAATTAGCTCTGTTTACGGAGACATCAACAAAAAGACTGTTTGCTTTAAGCGCCGTCAATGATCCAAGCTTTACAAAGAAACCGGCTGAGACGTCATAATGTTTAAACAAGTCCGCTCCCGCTGGAGTATTTCGCAAAAAGAACCGTTGGATGTCGTGTTTGATCCACCTAGTGGGTTTATTGATGTGAATGGGGTAGACATGGCAAGCCAAAGCGATGCTCGAAAGCCAGAGTAAGTGTTAACAATATAATGTTAAGTTAGAACCACTTATCGGATTTGTGGTATTTTACCGGTAAGAAGAGTTTTAATGAATTGCGTTTTTGCTACCGGTTTTTTGTTTGTTCTTGTAGTTCCTTTGGTAGCAATTAATGATAATAGAAGAGCTAGAACGCCACTTTCGCCGACTAACTCGACCATTTGTTTAAAGTCTACTACTTACTATGCATGTCTGTGAACACGACTCCATGCTGTTCCGCTTCATCAACTAGGAGCTTCTGAGCCGATTTACAAAAGGCCAGTTTCTTATTTAGACGACAAAAGATCACTACGGGTCTGATCGAAGAACTTTAACTATTGACTGTTCTGTATAATTGCAGAGTTACAGCTAATTTAATCGATCTAATATTCATTTACTAACATAGCTGATGTATAACAACTTTTGAAGAACCTATCGATTGGTATACTAGGAGTACTTAAATAATACACTTCCTTTAATTTACTACGAATTATCAATAGTCAGAAACAGAAAATATGTATCGTGTTTCTATCGAGTTTTAGTAGAATTCTCCTCGGACACTAATGCGAATTCTGCAAGATCAGAAATAATTGGAATTGATATTAGACGCAAATTTTAGTTAGAATTCTACTGAAACAATTAGATTATTCGCTCTCGATTTTTATGTTTCGGCCGAACTATCACCTCATAGAAAGAAATCTAGAAACACGATTTTAAACCAATCAGAGCGCGTATATTCTATTAGATCATGAGCTCGAGATTTTTATCACGTGATAGTTGACGAGGGCAGGAGCCCGAGTCACCTTTCGAGAGGGAAATCGAGAGGGAAATCGAGAGGGAATAATCTAATTATTTTACTATAAATCTACTAGTCGTTCACAACTTTATCCAAATCCTCTTCACAGGCACCTCAAAAACACAAACATTTTGTTAAGAAGCGCACACTGGTACGCTCCACACTACCTACAACAACAGATAATGAGTAGCATTAGAGACGATATTCCTGATAAAACGCTTGTAGATTTATACCAAAATGAGATATTAACAAACATATCAGCACTACATATTGCACCACATTGTCCTGCTGAATTAGCGCTGTACCGTGGAGCTTCATTTACCATTCAGTCTTATTTTTGGTACTTTCATCCAAGTAAATGGACTTTGAACTGACCTGCGTTTTATTTCGGACGCCGCAGCCTTGTAGTCTATTGTTTGTCTCTAAATATTTTTCTGGCTGATCAAATCTCTTGCCCCCGGGGGGGGGGGGGGTGGGTTACTCCCGCCAGTTTTGGATAGGGGTGTGCCCCAAAGGTTCTTGAACCCTAACCCTATTTAAGGACTAAGAAAGCGAAAATTGCTACCCTTTATAAGGCCCAAACACGAAAAATGACATCCTATTCAAGGCTATTAAATCTCTGTTGCAAAATCATTTTGTTAATACTTAAAAGGATACATCAAGTTTAAAAAAAACATTCGTATAGGCGGGCGTTTTCACACTCCAGTATTAGATAATACAATTTGGCTACCCTATCTAAGGACCACACCAGGAACACAGTTACAAAAGGGTAAAAAAGATACCCTATTTAAGGACTGAGAACCTCAAAAACCATACCCTATTCCGCGGCACGTACCTATATAGCCCATATATGAGAGTACCCTCCCCCCCCCCCGGGTCTTTTGCAGATCCTAAGTTGGCAGCGTTTATCGTATGCGCTCCTTTGTACTTTCTGGGAGCCGTGAAGCTTACAGTGAACTTTAATAAAAACTTTTGAAATTAGAATGTAGCGACGAGGAAAGCAATTTCGGGCGTTTGCTGTAATTCTTGTATTTTGTAGACCTTTCTGTCGCGTTAACTGATTTATTAAGCAAAACCTAGCCCACCACAGGCAACTCAAGCTTATGATATTTTCAGAGATGTCCAACAGAAGTCTCAAGAGGAGAAGACACATTTATTTGCTTTTTGTGTTTTAACTAGGTTTATAAAGATGCTATTAGCACTACTTTCTCTTTCCGTGTATAATGTTTCTCAGGAAAGTTTGACAACTTGTTCCACCATGATATTTCCTCTGTCAAGAACCTTTAGCCTTCGGCATCCTATGGTATGTGTCCCCATTAAATGTGAAATGAAAACTCATCTCTCTTGGTAAAACAGTAAATGAATGGGGCTTTGTTTCTGTTTTTGTTTCTTTTTTTGATAAATAAAACCATATAAGATTAAAACTGGTCATCAATCGTGGAATTTGGGTAGAGAATGTCTGAAATAGTAACACACCCCCTGCCTCACTTGACGAAATACGTAGAAGACTAAAAATACAAGTTGAATGTCAACATTGATTCTCGAAGTTTAAGTTCATTCCAGAATTAGAATTTACAGCAAATTTCTCTGGGTCTACTATCCTTGAGTCTTGAAAGCGTAGTGTTTCCTTTATAAACATTCAAAAGGCGACATTCGGCAAAAGTAAATGACCTCAAATTAGCTAGTTGTCGCGGAAGTCTAAAAAAAATTAAATTGCCATGCCAATGTATCAAAATTGGAGTGTGAAATGCTGTAGCAAACGAAATAAAACCTGCTGATTATGCATATCATATATATCTTTCCTGTTTCACGACATCTTGGTTATTTTTAGGTTTTTCTATCCTGAATTTTGTTAAATATTGCTCTCGACCAATAACATATTTGACAAAATGACATAAACAACGTGAAATTGTAGACACATCCAAGCCTGGCGTGGTTACCTAGACACGGAGACAAGGTTATCACAAGTGAAGAAGAGTTGACACAAAAGATGAAACGTCCTTGAGTAAACCCGGTCTTGGAACGGATATTTCTAGCGTAAAAATAGCATATTTATCGATGGGGTAAACTGTCGTTTTGTTTTAGAATGCAATTATAATTGAAACAGGAGCAGATTTTGATTTTTAATTAATGTATTCTTCGGCAGGGAACAGCCGGTGTATTCGACCAGAGCACACGTCTTTCAAATCGACCCAAGCACCAAAAAGAGCTGGCTTCCTTGCTCCAAACAGGCTGTAACGGTGTCCTTCTATTATGATCCGAACAAGGAGACTCACCGCATCATATCCGTCGATGGCACAAAGGTAGGGAAGAGACTTTTGTGAGGTTGGCGACTGGAAAATGTGGTTGAATCGAATTCACTATTCGCACTGAAATTATTCGCTAAATAGAAGCTTCAATCGCGTTATGTTCTCGCTAATCCCAAACTGTTGACTTATCCTTTGTACTTTTCTCACTTAACGCGTAAAATTGTTCATAAACTTTGCTATAGATTGCTTGTGGTGAAATTCTGTGACAGGAAGTTTAGGAGCTGAAATCCTGATGTATTTTCCTGTTATGGAGGAAACCATTTCAGTCATAATGCTTTATATGGCTTCTCGCCAAATTAAACGAAAGTGTTAATACATTGTCTACTGTCAAATGTAATATTTTTGGACCTATAGAGCTTGTTTTAAGAACGATTGAAGTACATGTAGTAGTTCTTGAAATATACTTTAGATCGCAGTAAGCAGTAATAATTATGGTTATTTACCCTTGTCCCTCAAGTCGGATTTGATGCATTCCAAAACTGTATCAATATATTATATTTGACACCAGGTCAAACAAAAACCTGCTAACAGGTTGTAGCCGGACTGTTTGGAATTTTTGCACTTGTCTTTAAGAAAATAAACCTCATTCGCCTGCAAAAGAAAGTGTTTATCTGGAAAAATTACCTTGTTGTATCGTCGTGCATTCGGAGATAATTAGAAGAAATTCAGCAATTAACAAATTCGTCGAAGCGTTGATGAAGGTATTCAGACATTATTACCGGTTCTTGACTCTCGAACGCAATTTTGAAAGCATCATTATCAACTTCATTGTGCTTAAGTCAGTCATGTCGGTCGCCATTTTAGGCTAATTTGAATTTTCATAACTATTTTTAAAGTTATGAAACAACAATGCTTAATAAAGCGGATATAATCGCTTATTTGAAAGTGGAAAACATATTATGCGTGTATAGACTGTTTCCCATTCAAGTTGGCACATCTTCACTCTACGTTTAATAACTATTTTCAGCTTGTATTAATTTTTAATACTTAATTTTTAAAAATTTATTGTCTGCAAGTCATATCGTTGCCAATTTTAACTTCTTTGTTATAGTAAACAAAGTAAAGTTAACGCATTTGAAGCATTCGAGAGACAATGTACCTCTTGGGTTGCCCAAAAATTAAAAACTGTTATTCTCAGTTTTAGTATTTTTTAATGAAAACCTGTTTCAACACATATTAATCCTTAATACCTAGAAGATTCATTCGTAAAAATTGCTGACATACCTTGAGACAAAGCCGACCTTAGTGTCACAAGAACTACTCATGCCTTGAAGCCCTAGGGTTTTGAAATAATGGTCAAGTCCTCTGATGCCTCTGTTTTAAAACAAATCTTTGTGCAAAACCATTCTTATGAAAATAAGTTTGATTTGCATGAAAATGAACCTGGCAGAACTCATTTTCATATGAATGGTTCCACATGAAGACTCATTTGACATAGAGGCAAAAAGCAACTCGGAAATGGTCTATTCTTAAGAGTAAGAAGAGTACCAAGAATACTGATGATAGTACTGGAACCCAGACTTCTTGAT
The DNA here is from genome assembly GCA_019787425.1 of Platygyra sinensis. NCBI lineage: Eukaryota > Metazoa > Cnidaria > Anthozoa > Scleractinia > Merulinidae > Platygyra > Platygyra sinensis. Next base: position 17,193 of record JAHPZR010032978.1, on the reverse strand, counting down.
CCAGAATCTACCTATAAATCAGCCTAGTCCTAGGTAAAGTGGATATTATTAGGGAACTAGTAACTAAAAATGGAATAATGGATTGTCTTCCTGGGTGGAAATGGTTTTGCTCTGGTTTTCAAACCAATTTGGCCTCACAAAATGTATGTTGTGGAGAAGACAACATTCACTTAAATTTCCATGTGTTGTTGTTATTGTGACAGGCAATTGTCAACAGCACCATTTTACCAAACATGACATTCACGAAGACATCACAGAAGTTTGGCCAGTGGTCAGATCCCAGGGCTAACACCGTGTTTGGATTGGGATTTCCATCTGAAGCTGAACTCAATAAGGTTGGCAATAAAACAAATCTTGCGTTCTCATCGTGCAGCCATTTGACAGGTCAAGTGTAAACCTTAATCTAGTTATACTAGATCTTATTTCCCAGGGTTTCTCTCCCTCTCCCTGGGAAGAAGAGAGACTCTGAGGACAAGGTGAACCATGCCTCTCATACGTACAACTATTAAGTATACACTTGATCATTTTGAATTCTTGATGACATTATATCTGAAAAAGAGTGCTTTATCACCAGTATGTAGCACCTAATGTTCAGGGTGGTTTTCTATCTAAGATCTGTTTGCAATAAATTTAATTATTTCACGTATTATGTACCTTTTGTGAAAGAGCAGGAATTGTGTTTGACAACCGGCACATCATAAGACCTACCCTGGGTTCCAGAGGATATTTTTTCCTGATCGATATTTCGCGGTGAAGCCTCGTTAACGAGGCGCAAAGCGCCGAGGGGAAACAAAAAAGACCTCTGGTCACAGGAGCACGCAACTTCATTTCCATGTAATTTCCGGATCAAATATCTCACCAATCCCACGCAGTGACGTTGTTCGATGTAACCAATCAGGGCCATTGTTATATTGTTAATTCCCTGCGGACATGGGAGTATCCAATCAGTGACCCAGTTCAATTTCTGAACTGATTTCTCACATGGAAATTAGGTTGCTTGCTCCTGTGACCAGAGGTTTTTTTTTCTCCTCGGTGCTTTGCGCCTCGTTAACGTGGCTTTGCCGCGAAATATCGATCAGAAAAAAATATCCTCTGGAACCCAGGGTACATAAGACCACAACTTGTGGTCAACATCAGGTTGACAAGAAGTAGTGTTGGAGAGGGACTGGGTAGGAAATTGGAGATTTAGATTCTGGCACTTGACATTCTTCTGGAAATTAGTTTGCAGACAAATTTAAGGATGCTAAGGGCTCCACCCGGACAGCTGGTAGTACCAGCAGCGGAAACTCCAATTCATCTGCGACAGGTGTGAATTCCATAACTACAAATGGCACATCAAGTGGAGCAGTGAATGGCACAGCAGACTCTCCTCCCAGCACTGGACACAAAACATCATCAATCAAAAGTAACTCCTCAGCAAGCAGTGGAGAGGTACATACACAAATACATTATTTGCTCACAATTAATTTTTTTTTGGCAATTGAATAATGCGTTTACATACATACATTTTTAGTTACCCATTGTGGGAGGAGAGGTTGGGGGCTTGGTATCAAGGATAATGTTTTGAATTTTGATCCATAATGGCATAGTTACAGTATGAACCTTCGTTTTATGGATGTCATGCTTGTGATTTCCTTGACACAAACCTTTAATATCCTTTGATGATTCAAGTCTGAAGTGAAGAAAATCTGTATTGGTTTGAAACTGTCAGCAACTAGCAAAAAGAGATGTAGTACGATTTCTAAGTACTGTGGCTTACTAAATACAGTCAAACCTCCACTGATGGGTGCCTTATGGGTGGACGGTCCATACATTCAGTTTTACATGTATTTTAACCTCTCTTATAGTAATCTCTCTATAACAGCAACTGCAGTAAAACATGTCTCAACTGCCAAAATAACTTCTCAACCATCACCAGTTAGTCACTAACCAGTGAACGGTGTTGAAACATTTTTTTTGTCAAAGAACACAAAACTTGATTTGTATCTTAGGTATTTGGCCTTCGTTTCTATTTGGTATCAGTTAAAAGTACATGTATTGATATAATTATTTTGATTGCTTTTTATTTTTATGCTGCAGAAAGCATTTTGAAAAAAAAATGCATTCCCGAAAATATACAGGTGTCATATTGCAACCCAACCTCCCCATAATGGCACCTTGCCCCAATGGCCACTTCCCTCTGTCCCCATGGTGGCTGTTTTGGAGAGGTCTGACATCAAATATATGTGATGTATGGGCATTATATTGGTGTAGTATATAGGTTTTCTTTTCATCATAAAAGGTTGCTATGTATTGGCCTGTTCATGGTCTGATGCATCATCTAACAACAGGAACTGTTTAGACAACATTGTAAAAACTGTATCAGCACAGCTTAACCGTGTGCAGTTATGCAACAATTGTTGTTCAGTGTTGCTCTGAAGTTAAGCTTGTTCACATTTTACTTTGGAGAGTTTTAATACCTGATTGTACTAATTAATAGTGTAGCATTAGTGTTGTCGATGACAATATTAGCAGGATGGTGGGAATGTAGTTGGGAGTTGTTCTTACAACAAGTGAAATGTAGGTCAAAAATCCTTTTGAACAATACTATTACCAAAAGCATATTTTCTGATACATTATCAAGTTCTATCATTTTTTTTCCTTGTTAAGTTGTAAGAGGGGTTAGCAAATTTGGCAAAGTAATTTTACGACATAATAATTATCCTCACAGATGCATATTATGTATTCTTAGAATGTTTTAATTGAGTGAAATTAGCAAAACACCTACAAGCAAGAAGTAAGCATTCTTCACTCAGTTCATTGTTTGTTGTAGTTTCAATTAGGTATAATTAAATATTGTGAGCAAATCTTTCCATGTGAAATTGGACAATTAATCATTCAAGCATGTTAAACTGTTTCATCACAGAAATAATATTTGGTGACTGTTAGATTGTTGTTGTGGTGAATTTGTGCCTTCAAAGAATTTATGTCCTTAATGGATAAATTTTGTCTTCTTCAAAGTGAAATAGTGCTATAATTTGAAGTGCATATTAAGTAACAGTCATTAAATTCTGTTGAAGTGTTTGCCCACAGGAGGCCATGCAATAACATTTTTTCATATTTTGACAAATGACATATAATTATTAATTTTATTAAGTAAGTGGGTTAGCAAAAAATTAGTTGTGCATCATTTGTAGATAACAATCGATATTTTTTATGACTTCATTTAATATGTAACATCCAAAATGCATTGTGTAAATATGGATGATTCTGTTAAATAAACATTTGGCAATATCGAACAATCCATAATGGTTCACAAAACAGAACAATGGCAAGCTTTGGGAAAAGAAAAGCATCTCTGCCGGCTTCATTTAAAATGAAAATTTTATCAAAGGTAATGTAAGCTTACCTGCATGTTGGTAGTATTAAAACTGCTTTTTCTTTATTTCTTGTTAACATGTGCTCAAAGCTTGCCAGTGTGAATTTTACATGCAGCCTTGCAGTTTATTGTCTCAGTTCTTAACTACTACAAAAAGCTGGATTTATCAAATTTCACTTCACTTTCTGTGTTGCAGTTAATTTTGGCTGATGATAGTAAATAAAATAATACAGTCATATGAATTAACATAAATATTAAGATCATGCTTCACAATGACATGGCAAAACTTGTGCATTAAAAATTTATTGCTGCCTATGTTCAAAAATTAAATTCCAAAAATTGACTTGTCAACGGTGTAGGTATTTAACATTTTCACTTCCAAAGTTAAACATTGAAGCATAACAAATGTGGCTACAGTTTTTGAAATCTTTTGTTGGAATCGTGGTGTGTGATCATTTAAACAAAAATTATTGACTGGGAAGAGCAGAATATTCATGTGGTGTTCTTGTTATATGCTCAACAATGTGTTCCTAATTTTCGTGTCTCTGGTTGAAACCCTAGTGTGCCAGACCATTCGTGCAAAAGATTCTGACTTGTGTTTTCATCTGGTGCTGTTTAGTTTCCTTAGATACATGGTGATGGACAATTTTAGTCTGTTCAAGAAACCCTAGAGTGTTTAATCATTCAAATCAAGACTGTTTTAGCTTAGTATTCATTTGGTACTGTTTGTTTTACTGACAGTATTTAGCATAATGAAATTTTATATCACTTTACTTCTTTTTAACTTGGCATTTTTGGAGTGAAGGGTTTGTAAAGTTGTTGCGTGATTAAGACATTTGAAAGCATCATCTAACAATTGAATTTTTGATGAAGACTTGTAAATCAAACAATAATTTGTGATAAGAAATCTTAGGCAATAAGTATTTAGATAATGTTGTTTCATTATGATAGCAAAAATTTTGAAGTATATTTTAACTGGTTGGTATTTTTTCCACGGACTATTCTAGCTTGTGGAAAGTGAAGGACAACAGCATTTTAAACTTGTTATGTTTTGTTACAATGTATCTTTCAGGAGGAATCAAAGGAATCTTCTGGCATCAGCCACAAATTGATTGGAAACACAGAATCACATCTGAAGTATGAAAATGATCGTCTGAAGATGGCTTTAGCTCAGAGGTAGGGAAAATGAAAGAAAACCTCAACCTAACTCTTATGGAAAATGACTATGATCTTTGTAGTTGCATGATGTTACAGTTTGTTTGTTATTTTGGTTTAATTGTTCATTGTTTCTTTGGTTTAACTGGGGTGAGATAAAGTTAAAATAACCATCTGCATTTTTGACTACTTACAGTTTGAATGAAAACACTACAGATAAAGACTGTGGATGCTTAATCAATAATAAGATTTAGGATTTAGGTCATATAACCGGCTAAACTGTTGGCCCAGGGCTAATTTGGATGGTCCAACTTTGTGGTACACAATTTTCTATCAGGTTGTGTTTCCATCATTGAAAAGTTGCAATAGTTATGACTCTCGTGATGTAACATGGTCTGGAGCTTTGATTGCAGTAAAAACATTTGCCAAAATGTAACAGTCACAATAATAAGACAAATAATTGATTTGTAATAAGTTTATTGCATGTGTCAAAATGTTACTGACCAAAACTCTCCAAGTACATGTACAACTTGACATTGTTGATTTGCATGCTAAGAATACCCTTCAATGCCAGGACTGTCCCATCTAGGGGGATTAGTAGCATTACTTAGGCTGGTTTAACTCTGGCAGTAACTTGAATCATATAATTATATGTATGACTGGAGCCCAACCTTATTGAAACTTAGGCTACAAATTGGCGGAGGGGGTAAGTTTCTAAAGAAACTGTGATGTTGCGTCAGTGGGGAGTATTACAAGATAATAATTATAACACTACTTAAGGCTGGCTTAACTCTAGCTGGCAGGATGGGCCATTTTTCCCGAGTGCAGACTTAACCTTAACCGAAAATGGAACTTGATTTTGCAGTTCTACTAATGCTAAAAAATGGGAGACAGAGCTCCAAACACTGAAGAATAACAATGCAAGGTTAACAGCAGCCCTGCAAGAAAGCACAGCAAATGTCGAGGAATGGAAGAAGCAGTTAAATGCCTATAAAGAAGAAAATACCAAACTCAGGAAAAAGGTAATCACAGTAGGCAGACCATTAGCTCAGTCACTGGCACTGTCTTCTTAGAAAACAACCGACAGCTTTCTAATTAAACATAACTGAAAATCCTTGACTTTGTTTGCTCTTAATTAATGAATACCCTTGATAAGCAGTGTAATTTGTCATCTAGCAAGTGATGTTACATGGGTGGAATCAGCCATTTGTTTTCTTTTTGCTTAGGTCCAAGAGCTAGAATCCTCTGACCAAGGTAGTGAGAGATTTAATGTTATTCAGCAAGAAAAACTCACCCTAGATGGTCGAGTGATTCAACTGGAGAGCATGATCAGACAAAAAGATGAGGTCAGTGTCATCCTTTAGGGGGAGGGGACGGGATGGGTAGGGAAGAAAGTCCTACCAGTACTATTAATATTAATTTTGAGGGATTTGTTTGTTTGAATTCAAGCATCAGATTCTTCAAGATTATTTTAATTAGTATCAGCAGACATCAATTCTTTAGAAAGGTAATCAAAATCATTCAAAGTCAATCTTACTAGTTGTGCACTGATAGTGCAGTCATCACACTGGATTTCTAGACACATTCTGTCTACCTGTCAAACCACTCTTGAGTCTGCTCAATTCATAACTCGGCTCTGCAGGCACAATAATTTTCTCCTTTGATATTCGTAGACAGTGTTCTTGGTTTCCTTCATGTATGATAACATGGAATTATTTGTTTCTCTATTTTGCAGGATATGGGAAATTTAAGACAAACAAATGCTGAACTCACTAATCAAAACCAGGTAGACTTTGTTTGAACTGCACATTGCTAACTCCAAAAGAATTATTAGTATTTTCAACTGTGAATAGAAAGATGTATCACTAATTCACTTTACTCTTGCCTTAACGCTACTATACCCAGAGCTGTAAATTAAGAAAAGTCAAGACAGCCATAGTTGGTATCATACAGATGCAGTTCCGTAATCCAGATCAATAAAAAATTTAGCAACATTGGTCTTTGAGGAGAGAAAAAACGTCTAGCACTCAAAGAAAACACTAAGCCATGTTACTGTAAGAGCCAACAGCAACTCAGATCATATAATTATGACTAGAGCCCAACCTCTATCTATTGAAACTTAGGCCACATTGGTGGAGGGGGTAAGTTTCTAAACAGACTATGGCATTGCGTTGGTGGGGAGTATTACAAGATGATTTGATGTTATTGTTCAATCTCTCTATGGCGGCAAATTCACATTATCAACCCAGTTGATAAAACCAAGTTTCATTGGTGGAGGGCAAGTACTAAGAGAATTGCATGATCTCTGCTAATGTACATAATGTGTACATAATTCTGTTATTTATAAGTAATGTCAATAGATCATAATTATGAAATCCTTATTTAGTTTTTTTCCCCTTTTTTTTAGACTTTGCAGATGGAAAATCAAACAATGAAACTAAAAATAGACGAGCTGACCTCACAGATAAGTGCAGCAGCTTTGGATGAAACTCGTGTTCAGGAACTGACTGAGCTTCAGCAGGAACTGACTAGCAAGATTGAGGAGATGAATTTGCTCAATGTACGACTGGCTGTGAGCTTGCAACCAAGGCCCCCTGTGCCGGAGAGTTAAAACAATGTTTGTGTAGAAACACCTTTATAGCTTCACTTATCAGCTGCAGAAAGGCAGAAATTAATTTATTTATAGGACACAAATTAAATGATTAGTGTATAATCAGTGACTGTAATTTGCTATTATAGTAGAATTTCAAACATAGGTTAAGGTAGGAATTTTTGTTTGCTGAAATAGAGGAACAGCAAGGGTTAAATTAAAAGGGTCAGCCGTTAACTTGGAGGAAGCGATTATTTCCATAGGTTTAATTGTTGTGGTATATGTACTTATTGGTAGCAATGGTTTTCAAATGCTATTGTGTATCATCATCATCATCATCATTATCAACATTATATCTTTTTATACTAGAAAGCATGGGAGAATGTATATATTTTGTCAGATTAGTTCTTTAAAGACCATGTGGTTTCAAACAGTAGGTTGGCATGCTTACAGTGCAGATAATTGAAACTCCATAGACTTAAGGCTCAGTTAGTTGATCAAGGCTCAACTGTAAATGGACTAAACATTGAATTATGAACATTCTGGTTTAGATTGATTAAAGGACCCTAGTCAGCCTCCGCCATTTTCGATGCCATCGAAATTATTGATATAGCATGGTAAAGCGAATTCTTATTGTTTTACTGTAAGCTGTGTTCCTGAAGGTATGTTTAATTATCTTGAGTAGTTTTACACTGATTTTTCATCGTTTTGACGTGCTCTGAATGAAATATAATTGCCAAATTCTTACATGTAAACAAAAACAAAGGTGTGGCTGACTAAGGCCCTTTAAAGAAAAGAATGCTTGTAAACTGCAACATTTTAGTTAGCATAATTATATTAAAAAAAATGCAGTGACTCAATTTGCAACATGGTTACTATTAAATCTGAGTACAACAAAAAAGAAATTTAAAATCTGGTGTTCCTATGTTCAACATAGGCTTTTCTTGACCATGAATTATATGAAATATTATTTTCTCAGACATTCCAAATTAAACCCATGACATCATTTTTACTTTCCATGTAACCTCCGAGCAGGTTCACCTTTGAGTCGCATGCGTGAGCAGCAAAGAGCAAAGCAATCCAGTGAGACGAAGTCTGGTGAAGAGGAGCCAAAAGTGATTTTGTGCACACGGCTATGCTTTGCGCACTTTTGCTCTCATGTGGGCCTGCTCGGAGGCTACTTTCCTTGTAAATCTCCATATAACTTGTCTAGTGGCTTGCCTTGGATAGGGAATGTTACTAGATCCTTGGACATTTGGCAAATTTAATTTAATTTGTAAGTTTTGCTCTTGAATTATAAAATTTCTCTAAAAATCAGGAATAGTAAATGAAAATCAATGATGTTATTATATAACTGTCAAACCAGTTGCCACATGTGCAATTAAATCGTGAAGGTTTAAAACATCTTAAGTAGAAAGAGCATGGTCTCTTTACAGCCATTATATAAATTATTGTGTGGCATTGTAAATTCTATAATGAGTTCAAAGAAAACTTGAGGCATGCAAACTGCTCTTTACTATTTTGTATTTAATTGAAGCTTTGTTTAGTGCTGGAGGGAGTACTGTCTTGAGATAAAATTTTGAATGTACTAGGTACAATAATTTATACTGTAAGTAACAAAAAATATATTGAGTAATGGTAGCCAAATTGTCAGGAGGGAATATCCTTCCCTCCCTCCTGTTTTTCCTTAGGGGTGTGTACAGCTACATGTATGTAGGCTATAGTAATGGTGATATTTTACAGAGTGTGATTTTCATTTGGTCAAATTTTATTAAAATAAGAATAAACAGGAAACATGTTTAAAAAAATCTGAATATTGTATATACATTCTATTGAACTTTGTCTTAATATAATGCTTTTGATTTGACTTATGACTGTGATTATCAGATTGTCCATGTGTCTGCTTTTTTGTATGCAGCTTGGTTGGAATGCTTTTGGCTCAGGCCCTCAAGATTAAAGAGAAAAAGAAAATTGATTGTACATGGGTAGAATTAGACATAGAAGGATTATTAATTAGTACATAATCGTGTGGTGAGGGGCGGGGAAGAGGAGTTACTTATCAAGAAAATATTCTACTAAGTTAAACATTGATATGAATAATTAGGTAGGTTATTATTAATTTGTAGTACACTGTCAAGTAATTAAAGCATTTTAAGTTTGTTCATAGAGTTCTGTGGTTTTAGTTTTTGTACTTCTGGACCCTTGAAGTACACCAGTGCAATATCACTAAATCAGTGAAAACATGACAAAACTCTGGTTTAGAACAGAAAGATGTGTCATATCTTACACTTTGTTTAAATCTGAAATTTGGGAGGCTTTTTTTAATCTTTTGATGAGAGGCATGCATAACAATAGGGCCTTAAAGTTTAGGAAAGTGATGACAGACTCATCTTGCTCAGAGGGTATTCATCTAGGTTTTCTTCACAAATCAAGTTACCTGTGGGTTACCGTTGGGGCAAAGGTTTTTCAGACATAAATACTCTTCTTACTTGTAAAAACTAGAACGATTGACACGTTAATAAAGTTATTATTATCATTATTATTATTATTATTACTATTACTTGTCGCGTACCCAAGTGTTGGGATTACGTTGAGTGTCAACCACATGCACACATCTGTCTCATTCCAGTTTTTATTGAGTAAAACGTCAGCGATACAATGCGGTGAAAACTAAAAAGAAAATTACGATTGCGTAATCAGACACAATTCAAGTGAAATTACAAATGAAAGTAACGATAAAAAAGCGATAAAATGTACAAAGGAAACTCACGTCTGATCCTGCGTAAAAAAAAGGTAAAAGAAACTCCGTGAAAGGCGACTCCAGTAACTCCGATAACTCCAATGACTCCGATAGAAAACTCCTAGATGAATATGCTCTGACAACTCACTCCGACAGCTCCGATATGTGATCCTACTATTATGTAAGCAACAGGCTTTTTAACAAGATTGACGGCCAATCACACGATTAAATACTCTCTGATAAATGATTAAAAGAGTCAACAATGAAACGATAAGAAACGATAATAGAGTTTAAACAATCAGTAAATAATCGCACGCAAAACAAAACAGTTCAGTTCATTTCAGTTCAGTTCGTTTGCTGAACGTACGTCACACTCCTCGCCCAAGGATTACGAGATTAATCCTTGCTACTTAGTACACTTGCTCTATGCTGGGTTTGGATCTGCTTCGTCTGCTTGGTTGTTCGGCAGCAACAGGATGAGTTCCTTAATAGGCCGCAAGTAGACCTTCTTCTCTCCGTCTCTGGCAATTTCGACGTTAGCTTTCCTGACTCTCCCGTCCTCACTCTCTATCGCTTCCGTTACTCGTCCCAGTGGCCAGTTGTTGCGGTGTTGGGCGTCGTCTCGCAAGAGAACAATGTCTCCTATGCGAAGATTTCTCCGAGTTTCCGTCCACTTTGGTCGGGGCTGTAAACTTTGCAAGTATTCGCGACGCCACCTTGTCCAAAATTGGTCGGCAAGGTACTGTACTCGCCTCCAGCGACGACGTGCGTAGAGGTCAGGCTGAAAGAACTGACCTGGGGGAGGTCCAGCTGGACGCGTCTTCATCGTCAGCAGCATAGCGGGGGACAGGGGTCGTGGATCGTCGGGATCAGAGGGTAGTGCCGATATCGGTCTTGCGTTGACGATCGCTACTACCTCAGCCATCAGGGTGATAAGCAGCTCGTGTGTCAGCTGGGTCTTGCCCAGCTCGACGAACATGGCGTCCAGTACCCGTCTGATGGTGTTGATTTGCCTTTCCCAAACTCCGCCGAAGTGCGATGCGTGGGGAGGGTTGAGCACCCATTCACATCCGCTCTCCGTTACAAACTTCTTCACTTTCTCCTGGTTGAGCTCCGATGATGCACCTGTTAGCTCTATTTTTGCTCCGATGAAGTTGGTGCCTCGGTCGCACCTGAGAAGCTTAGCGTGGCCTCGAAGTGCAAAGAATCTTCTTAGTGCGCAGATAAAGGAACTGGTATCCATGGTTTCTAGGACCTCTATGTGTATGGCCCTACTGCTAAGGCACGTGAACACCAGACCCCAGCGTTTGGCATTCGCTGCTCCTCCTCTGGTTTTGCGCGTTTGCACCATCCAAGGGCCGAACACATCAAAACCCACGTTGGTGAAGGGAGGACAGACTTCAGTTCTATCGGGTGGAAGGTCTGCCATTCGCTGCTCTAACGGTGGTCCTCTCAGCTTCTTGCAGGGGACGCAGGCACTGATGACTTTGGTTACTGTATCATGGCCTCCAATGAGCCAGAATCCTGCTTGACGAATGGCTCCTCCTGTAATCTGTCGCCCTTGGTGGTGTACCTGGGCGTGGTAATGCTCTGCTACTAACTGCGACACATGGTGATTCTTCGGTAACACGATTGGGTGTTTTTCTCCATACTCCATCTCCGCTCTCCTTAATCTGCCCCCAACTCGCAGGATCCTGTAGCCGTCAAGAAACGGGTCGAGGTGGTACAGCCGTGAGCCTTTGAGGGATTTCTTCACGCTTTGCTGTGTTTCTCTGGGTAGCTCAGGTTCCGTTCTGGCGTCTTGCAACAATTCGCCGAATGCTCCTCTCTGCGTTGTACCGATTATGACTCGTAGAGCCTGATCTCGTTCTTCAACTGTCGGGGGTCTGCTTCCAGTTCGCAGGATCCGGATCACTGTCGAGGGTCTGAGTTTGTCTGGAACCTCGGGCGCTTCGTTTCTGGGACGAACGCTTCCTGCTTTGGGGTCTCTACGGCGTTTGAACTCTCTCACTGCCACGATAAGCTTGGCGACTGCTTGTTGCAGAGACTTCAGGGAAGAAAACCTCTTGAATCTTTGTGCTCCAAGGTCGGTCCCTTTGCCTTTGTCAGTGGTGACTTTGGTGCTGAGCACTCCTTTGCGAACCTCGGGATCGCTGGTGCTGAGCGTAAACATTTCATCTGTTTGAAGGGTGCTCTCCGATTTCTTAAGGAATTCTGGGCCTTTGAGCCAACTTGATTCCATCAGCTTGTCTGGGGAGACTCCGCGAGTGGCCAAGTCTGCGGGGTTTTGCTCACTCTCCACGTATCTCCACTGCTCTGGGGTAGACAGGCTCCTGATTAACTGAATTCGGTTGGCCACATAAACGTAGAATCGGCGGCTTTCATTCGCGATGTAGCCTAGCACAACCTTTGAATCGGTGTAGTAAATCACTTCGGTAATCTTCATGTCGATTTCTTTAATAACTCTTTGAGCTGCTTGCACTGCAAGCACTGCTCCGCATAGTTCCAGTCGTGGGATGCTCGTAGGGGTCACAGGGGCAACTTTTGCTTGGCCGTAGACGAGTGATGTCGAGATCTCATTTGCTTCGTTCAGCTGGCGGAGGTAGACAGCGACTCCTATGGCGTCCTGACTAGCATCCGAGAAAGCATGCAGTTCAGCTCTGGTTACGGTCCCGAATTCTTTTGGGTGATAGCAGCGGGGGACGGACAGGTGTTGAAGTTCGACGAGAGAGTCTCTCCAACGCGTCCATCTGTTCATCATAACAGTGGGAAGGGGGTCGTCCCAAGCTAAGGGGGTTTTGTTCTCAGCTCTCCGTTCTCCCATAAGTACCAGCTGCTGAAGTATCTTTCTCCCTTCGAGCATGACAGGTACCACGAAACCGAGCGGGTCATACACAGAGTTGACGATAGACAAAACTCCTCTTCTAGTAAACGGTTTTTCTGGTAGAGACACTTCGAAGGTGAAGGTGTCTGTCTCTAGGTCCCAGAAAACTCCGAGTGACCGTTGTGCGGGTAGGCTGTCACTCCGCAAGTCTAAGTCACGCACATCTTTGCCTCGATCTTCGGTTGGGAAGGCTTCCATGACTGCAACAGAGTTAGAAACAACTTTGTGGAGTCGTAACCTAGCAGTGGCTAGGGTGGCTTGTGCACCCTTCACCAGTTCTATCGCGTGTCCAGCGGTTGGCAGGGAAGCTAAGCCGTCATCTACGTAGAAGTTGCGGCATATGAAATTCTTGGTCTCCTCTCCGTTCTCCTCCTCGCCATCTACCGCCGTTCGGCGGAGTCCGTACGTGGCGACTGCGGGGCTAGGTCCATTGCCAAACAGGTGGACGTTCATGCGGTACTCCGTGATGGGCTTTGTCGGGTCGTTTCCTTCGAACCAAAGGAAACGAAGGAAGTCTCTGTGTTTAGGGTCGACATGGAACGAATGGAACATTTGCTCCACGTCACACATCACGGCGACACTCTCCTTGCGGAAGCGCATTAGAACACCGATGAGGTTGTTCATCAAGTCCGGCCCTGGTAGAAGTACTTTGTTCAGCGAGACTCCTTGAAACTCGCAACTCGAGTCGAACACAACGCGAATGGTGCGCTTCGTGTTGTGGTACGTCGCGAAGTGCGGTAAGTACCAGAAACGACCAGTGGGAGGCGGCGCTTCATCATGCGGGATGGGAGAGGCGTGGCCTTTCTCGATCATCCTGCCCATGAACTCCAAGTAGTCCGTCTTCATCTCCGGCTTTCTGGTAAACATCTTCAAGAGCCCTTGTAGGCGCTGCATGGCTTGGGCGCGGTTGTTTGGCATGGCCTGGCGCTCGTCGCGGAAAGGGAGGGGCATTTCCCAGTTACCGCTTGCGTTCTTGTGTATCTCTTTCTCCATAATATCTAGAAAGGCGCGGTCCTCAAGAGAGAGGCTGGGCTCGTTGTCGTACCGTGTAGTCTTGAAGACATTGTCGGCGGCGCGCTCCAAGGGGGGATCCGTGACTTTGAATTGATTCGGGCAGGGGACCAATTCATAGCATTTGTCTTTACCCTCTTGTCTTCTCCATGTGTTGATGGACAGACTAGTCAGGCGGGTAAGAACGTGGGCTGGACCATTGGGGAAGTCGAGACAGAGCTGGCCACTGATGGTCCAGCCGAGGGCTAGACGTTGTGCCCAGGGGGCTCCACTGGGGCCATTTCTTGATTCCCTCACTTTAAGTAGCTCCGGTGCGTCGCGGCCGATAAGCAGGTGGACGTCAGCGGTGTCATCTAACGGAGGTATCTCGTCCGCTATGAGCGATAGGTGCGGGAACCTCCTCGCCATGGCTGGTGTCGGGATCTCGCGCTTGTCCTGGGGGATGTTATCGCACTCCGTGAGGGTAGGTAGGGTGAACTCCGCTCCGTTTGTAGATCGTACGGCGACGCCTGTCAATCGCCGCCCGTATTTCTCTTCCCGGTCGCCGCTGCACGTGGACAGGAAGTACTTTTCTAGAGGACTGCTTGCTCCTAAGTCATCCGCCAGTTCGCTGGTGATGAGGGAGCTATTGCTCTGTTCATCAACGATTGCGTAGATGCGCTTCACGATGTGGGGGGTGCGCTTGTTGAAGATATCGATCAGCAGAGTCTTGCTACAGGACAGTCCTCCTGTCGGCTCGCAGAGCGTAGTGCATTTTGGGTTCACAGCTCCGTTCTCCGGCCTTGGGGTTGGCCGTCTGTCCTTGTGTAGTAAGGCGCTGTGGCGCTTGTCCCCGCAGATCGTGCACTGTATGGGTGTGTCGCACTCACTCGCGATATGGGTGTTGCTGAGACAGCGAAGGCACAGGCGAGCGTTAATTATCCACTGTGTGCGCTCTTCCAGGGATTTCGCCGCGAAGGCAACACACTCTGACAGGTCATGCGCACTGCTCTCGTGATAGGGGCAATGTTTGCTCTTCGCCTTGCTTTTTTCTGGTTCTTCCTTTTTGACTTTTCCAAGCGTTCCTTCGTTTTCAACTGGAGGCCGAACTTCTGTTTTCAACGATTTATTGTCTCTTCCTCCGCGCTGTCTCTGTGGGGGAACTTGGGTAAGAATCGTTTCTTTACCAGCGAGGACATTTGGGTTGTTCTTAATCTTTGCTTGCTCCTGGACAGTGTTGGAGAATCTTGAGAAAGGGGGGTACATCCCTCGATGGCTGTCAGAATGATTTGAAATCTCCTTCTCCCATTTAGCGCGGATGGATTTCGGCAGCTTTTCGGCTATGGGTTGAATAGCGCTCGGGTAGTTAAGGCATTCGAGTCCCGGGAGAAACGTTACTTGACTTTCAATGTCTGCGCAGAGATCTGCGAACTGCTGCAATTTGACGTGCTCGTGCTCACTGAATGTGGCTGTACTTCGCAGGCGTTCCAGAAGTGCGTTGCTGATCACTGCAGCGCTGCCAAAACGTTTCTCGAGTTCCGCCCACAAATCTCTTAGCAACACGACGGGATCGCGCATTTGCCGCTTTCTGTAATTGTCGACCAGGCGCTGTGGGGGTCCGCTGGTGAAACTCCTCAGATAATTTATCTCCTGGATCGGGGATACATCGGTGTCTATCAGCATGGCTTTGAAGGCACTCTTCCAGGGGTGAAAAAGGGAAGGATCGCCAGAGAACACATCGGGTCGGCACTTTGGGAGGTTTTGCCTAGCCAGGCCTGCGACTATCTGTTGGTTCACCGCGGTGAGAGAGTCGATTAGCTGGCTTGCGGTGACGTCTCGGAAAGGTGTCGAAGTCATCAGCGGTTGGCGATTGGAGGCCGTGTTTTGATGCGTTCTGCGATCTTCGTTAGTACAATTCTGGCCTGGTGGATCTGGATTTGGGTCGGGAGGTTTTGGCTGCTGAGGCATTTCTTTTGAAGGCTCAAATTTCGGGGCGGCCGGCGATAGTGGTTTTGTTCGCTCCTTTGTGTCTCGCGGGTCGCGTTCACGCTCGTAGCGCGTTGCATTTTCCGCGCGTGGGGGGCTAAGCGTGGGAGAAGAGTACACCCATTGTGATGTGCGTTGTTCCATTTTAATTTCGGGGACTTCGAAGTCCCGTAATTGTGGCTCTCTTTCCAAATCTTCCTCCAGTCGATGGGCGTCTTCGAAAACCTTGAGCTTTGCGTTCGCTATCGCGGCCTTCTTATCTGCGTCTAAGATCGCCATGTCGGACTCAAACTGTGCGATCTCCCGTTGACGAATTCCTTCTGCTTCGGCGTCGCGCGTCCTTCGCTCAAGTTCTTTTTGCGCTATAAGCCTAGTGTATTGAGCCTCTTCCCTGGCCGCTTTAGCGTCGGCAAGCGCCTGTAGCCTGGCCATCGTGCTACTAGATTTCGACACAGATGATACGCGCGATGAACGACTAGCGAAGGATCGTGTTTCAAACATTTTGCTCGACCTGCTCATTCGATTTTGCACCTTTTCGATAAGACGGAGGGCGCGTTTTAGGGTTTTATTTTCTTCCACAAGCTGAGCCTCTTCTGTATAGTCCCCATACAAGTCTTGATCGTACAGGCCAAGCAATTCTTTCATCATTCTCCCGAATTTTTCGGACGCTGTCGCGAGGTCACGCGCTGCGGTTCCAATTTCACTTTCATCAGTAGCGCTTTGTTCTACCGATTCCATAACTCTCAGTAACTCTTTACGCGATTTACTTAGTTCTTTACGTTTGCTATCTATTGCGTTTTGTAAGGCCTTTGGCGTAGGTTTAACTGTTCTTTTCCTCCTAGCTCCGGGTTCCTTAGTTTCGCCGGTATTCGGCGGCTCGTCACCTCGGCATGCCATTGTTGATACTCCTAGGCTCCTCGTTGAACTAGTTACGGCTTACCTCCTTTCGTCGAGCAGACTTTTCACTGTCGCGTACCCAAGTGTTGGGATTACGTTGAGTGTCAACCACATGCACACATCTGTCTCATTCCAGTTTTTATTGAGTAAAACGTCAGCGATACAATGCGGTGAAAACTAAAAAGAAAATTACGATTGCGTAATCAGACACAATTCAAGTGAAATTACAAATGAAAGTAACGATAAAAAAGCGATAAAATGTACAAAGGAAACTCACGTCTGATCCTGCGTAAAAAAAAAGGTAAAAGAAACTCCGTGAAAGGCGACTCCAGTAACTCCGATAACTCCAATGACTCCGATAGAAAACTCCTAGATGAATATGCTCTGACAACTCACTCCGACAGCTCCGATATGTGATCCTACTATTATGTAAGCAACAGGCTTTTTAACAAGATTGACGGCCAATCACACGATTAAATACTCTCTGATAAATGATTAAAAGAGTCAACAATGAAACGATAAGAAACGATAATAGAGTTTAAACAATCAGTAAATAATCGCACGCAAAACAAAACAGTTCAGTTCATTTCAGT
>JAHPZR010032976.1:0-7500 GCA_019787425.1 Platygyra sinensis | reverse complement strand
CCAATAGGGTTCTTCAATCCCGCCATCCCGACCGAAATTTTCCCTCAATCCAGTAATCACAACGGTTTCTACAAAAATGTTCATTGATGTTTATCCTGGCTTTTCACAATCAGTGTTTCATCATACCACATTTTAGACATTTTAATGAGGTTGATTTTATTGAAATGTTGTGACAGGATCTTAATATTGGGGATGTTCTCAAATTATGCATGCAAAGTGAATGGTTGGGTTTTGTATATTTTCTTTAACAAATTATTTTTGACTGTTTTTTGATTGTTGCTGGTGGAGACTGTTGCCTTTTGGATCCATTAGTTAGGATAGAAATGTAGTTAAGTATAGACTCTGTAAAACCTTACAAGCTGTAATTTATTGAAAATAAAACCCTCCTGCTTTGGGCTGAATCATGCAATGTTTTTTAAGTGGTATTTTGCATTTTGTTAATATTATTGTTTTGGCTAACAATGTTCAGTCACTGATGGAAAGTTGCCAATGCGCATTGCATGACATCTGTCAATTTTTCAAACCCATTTTGCGGGTTTGATTGACGTCGGCAATCCGATTATCGCGTCTGTTTGTCATAACAACACCTGTGAAAGTCACGTGACCAGCTTTCATTTTCGCTACAAAGATGGCGTCGGAAGAAAGTTTGCTTTTCTGCGTTCCAGAATTCTCTTCACAGGTTTTCTCAGGACTTCATTGTCTGCGAAATGAGGGAAAGCTCTGTGACATACAGCTTCGTGTTGGTGATTTAAATCTAAGATCTCATCGAGTCGTTCTTGCAGCAGCTAGCAGCTATTTCAACGCAATGTTCACCGGAGACATGAAAGAAAGTCGACAAGATGAAGTCGCGTTGTTTGGCGTTGAATTTTCAGCTTTGGAGGATCTCGTGAATTTCTGCTACACTGGAAGGATTGAGATCAATGTAGACAACGTGCAAAGTCTACTCTGTGCGTCGAGCTTGCTTCAACTCGCCAGCGTCAAGCAAGCTTGTGTCGAGTTCCTGCATCGTGTTCTTCATCCAACAAACTGCCTGGGAATTCGTTCCTTTGCCGACACTTACTCTTGCGTAGATCTTGTAGAGGCAGCCGATGTTTTCGCCGTGAAGAACTTCTCCGAGGTTGCGAGAAGCGAAGAATTCTTGACTCTTTCCCCCGAGGAGGTTGTGGAAATGATTTCGCGGGAAGAGTTAAATGTACGCACAGAAGAAGAGGTTTTCGAAGCGATTTCAGCTTGGGTGAGGAGAGAGTTAGATGAGCGAAAAGATTTCCTACCAGAATTGCTGAAGAACGTCAGACTACCGCTGATTAGCCCGCAGTATCTGTGCGACACAGTGTCCAGCGACGAACTTATTAGGAGCAATTTGGCGTGTCGTGATTTGGTAGACGAAGCTAAAGACTACCTCCTCATGCCTGAAAGGAGATGCAAGTTGCAGTCGATACGCACAAAACCAAGACGGTGCAGCGAAGCAGCAGGATTGATTTATGCCATTGGGGGTCTGACGTCCTCTGGGGAAGCCCTTAGTACTGTAGAGACGTACGACACTTTGACAGGACAGTGGTTGCCTGGTCTTCCCATGAGCACCCTGCGTACTCGAGTTGGAGTGGCTGTGCTTGATAACAAGCTGTATGCTCTTGGAGGATTTGATGGACACAAGCGACTTAGCACTGTGGAATGTTATGATCCACAATTCCAGCTGTGGAAAGCAGTCACCCCAATGAATACACGTCGCAGTGCTCTTGGTGCAGTGGTCGTCAGTGGGAGGATTTATGTTGTAGGAGGTTATGATGGGCACATTTCTTTGAGTACAGTGGAATGCTATTCACCAGCAACCAACAGTTGGAATTTTGTGTCTCCAATGGGGACACTCCGCAGTGCCGCAGGTGTCACTGAGTTAAATGGCAAGATTTATGGTATTGGTGGTCACAATGGGTTGTCCATATTTAGCACAGTGGAAACATACGACCCGCAGACTGATACATGGGCACAAAGTCCTCCAATGGGTGTTCGCAGATGCCGAGTTGGTGTTGCCACCTTAAATGGGCGTATATACGTGTGCGGAGGTTATGATGGGAGTGCCTTTCTTAACACTGTAGAGTGTTATGATCCTGAGACTAAACAGTGGACCTTCACAGCCCCAATGAATACTCGACGAAGCAGGGTTGCTGTGGTGACACTAGGTGGAAGATTGTATGCTATTGGCGGATATGATGGCTTGTCAAATCTCAATACTGTGGAATGTTTTGATGTGCTGAGTAATCGATGGACTCCTGTAGCCTCTATGGGAATGCATCAAGGTGGTGTAGGTGTTGGAGTACTTCCAAGAGGACCTCATGCTTAGCATAACATTTTGTTAAATATAATTTTTGTTTAGCAAGAATCATTATTTGCATAGAAAAGAATAGCATTGTAATACACTGGAATATTCGGCCAAGCTTCCTTTGGAACAAAACTTTTCATAAGTTTATTGTTTTGCAAACAAGAACAGCAGAAGTAGATTAATATTTAAACATTATCATTTTGCATACACAAAGTAGAGAATACTGGACTAGTGTGGAATTTGTTTGGCAAATTAATCTCTCCAGAGGAGTGATATATTTTCCATCAAAAGGTGAAAACAACTTGCATTTAGCCAAGTTCTGGATAAAATCATTCATAAGTTTGCCAAGTTGTCAGTAAAACCATTTATAGATAACTTCCAAGGCATTAATTTGGCGTTCAAATAGGTGATTTAATTAAAGATTAATTGTATTGCATTTTACTTTGGTTAGAAGTAACAGCAGGCAGCAAGTGTAAGTTAAATTTCCACCTCTTTCTCTTTTGAGAAGCAGGAAGACAGGTCTTAGCACTTTGGACACTTTTTTCAGCCCCATGGTATTTCCAAAGTAAAAGGAGCTCTGTTACAATATAATTGCATTTGTCAAAATAAGTTAAGTTAAACCAGCTGCAACACAGTTCCCTCAGGCTATCAGGCACAATTTTTCAGCAACAAACCTTTGCCTAGAGCACTACACTTGAAACAGTCGATTATTATAATCATTTTGTTATTATAGATTTCAAAAAAGAAATTATTGGGGAAAGAGAAGCACTAGGTAGGTAGTTTATAATATTTACAAAAAATTATAAGTAGGATTGAAAACTGAAACTATTTTGCCAGAAAAATTTGTTTAGTGAAACAAAGTCATTTATTACATTCAAAAGAAGAAGTATATTCATTATTTTTTGCAATAGTTAAACAAGCATTTGATTAAATTAGGAATCATGTTTCAATGTTATATATTTAAGAAAGCTTGTCAAGTAACTCTTGGGAAAAACCTTTGGTCACATTAAAATCACTTTCATATCTTACGACAAGACAGAAAATCATTTTCAGAAACTGAAAAACAGATGGATTCAAGAATTTCTGCATCATTGGCTATTAAATTTGGATTACAACATGGCAACCATTAGAGACTACTTACTTTAGGCTTCTGCTTATTATCCTTAACTTTGTCACTAAAATGCTTTGATTACTGCTATGTTTTATAACAAAAGTGCTGTGTCTACTCCTCAAAGAGCCACTAATTGTCATAGTACAGATGCTTACTGCAGTATTCTTAATAATTATTAAATCAGAGTTTGAATCTTATATGATATAACTAGTTATCATTCAGTCATCTTGGCTCAGATTATTATAAGTAGTGATCCAGTGTCAGTTGTCATTTTCTCTTTAATCAGTTAGGCCAATATTATACTTTCATGTAATTGTTTTGGAAAAGTTAATTGTTACTGGTTGGTTAGAAGCCTTCGATTAAATTTCAAAGTACTTGAAAATTATGTTAATGAAATAAAAATGTCAGAGTAGTTTATCTTGCACAATTCAAATAGTATTACATGTAAGATGCTATTTAACTGTATTTTCACTTTGATTAAATCAGAAGAGAATGTTAGAGTTTGAATTTGTTATGTATAGGTTGCACGGTCACACTGGGTGAGGTTGTAGACAGACTGCAAGTAATAGTAGTCCCTTTTCTTCAGCTTTTTATGTCATGAGAATTAAGGAAGCAGATATGAGAAAGAAGGTATACCATGCAGCGTAGTCAGCACAGGCTAATATGCAAGTAAATTTAAAAACATCGTTGGTAGAGGGGACCCAGCAAACTTCAAACTCATGGTAAAGCAGGCTCTTCTTTATTATTATTATATTATTGTCATTAGCATCGTCATATTACTACTAAAATAATGAGAACATTGTTATCGTTATCAGTATCGTGATGATGATGGTTGTAAGGCCTCAATTTCCGCCATTTTCTCAAGTCCAGTCAATGTTCCTCCCCAAATTCGGGGGAGGAGCATGGGCTCCTTTCCCAAACAGCAGGTGGTAGTCGAGCCTAAATTGTCATTATTATTCATTCAAAAAATTTCCCTATTTCTGATTGGTTAACACCACATGTATGCATAATTCACCATATCCATCTGCTGTTGACCAAATTTGAAAAGGATCTTTGTCATATTGAATCAATGAGGTCAAAAGTGCAGTCTGCTGCAGATTGTGTAATTCCAGAAAATATCCATACCTCAACACGCGTGAAAAACGCAGTGCGCATGCTTACCTTCCCTGCTTCCGGCGCGAATTTGCCATTGAAATTATTCGCGATATCAAAACAAACTTGATTCCAGCCGCGAAATTCAAAAAAGTAAGCTCCACACACAAAAGATAAGCTTAGAATTTCACGAACACAAAGTTCATTAATTGCTTTAGTTTCTCTCTTTTGCACCACATACTTTCCTCCTTGCACCAAAGGCGAAAATCATGTTTGAAAGTCCACGCTCGCTTTTGTTTCATTCTGATGTCGAACATAAACACTGAGAACGGCGATGCATAAATTTGTCTAAATGAGTAGCTTTCTTACATGATCGCCGCGAACTTTCTAGAAATCCTTGCTCCAGTGAATACCTGGAGGTTTAACGTTTCCTACTTTGAAGTTTTGGATGCTAATAAAGTTCGATTTTAGCTCAAATCAAAGGGCTCTTATGAGCCAACTCATTCGTGTCGAATTAGTGAATTTATGAGAAAGTGAGGGCAGTAAAGTTTTACAAAGTCATGATGACGATGCGTTTACAGGCAATCTTCAGGTTAAGAGCAAAGATAGCTACTCAGAGGCATTAAGTGGACCTAGGTGTTGCAATAAAGATAGTGTTGTAAGAGAAAGAAAGCCGGGCCTTCGTGGGTTTACTTGCTGTTGTTCGTTTATGAGAAACCACTTTAAGTAAAGTGTTTGTTAGCCAGTTGTCATATTTGTTACCGAATAATAAATAAGTCTGGAGTACAAATGCAGACTGCAGACTGGGTTCAAAATGGAGACTGACAAGAAAAACTATTTTTTTTACGTCCGAAACGTGTCAGCATTCGATTTTATAACTTGTACCTATTGTGACCCTATTGTCACGCAATCACCTCACAATCGTCGCATTCTTGGGGAATGCACTCAGCTTTTTTTCATATCTTGAAACCTGCACTTTAAACGATATGAAAGAATTCATACAATTCATTCTTACACCGTTTTAAGCTTTCAAGGGGGTTTTCGGACTTGAGCGCGAGATCTCTGTATTATATAAAATGGAAACGCTAGTATTGCAATTTGATCTACGTATAACACATTGGAGATGGCACTGGAAGGTTACTACGTGACAATAGATAACTTATGTAATCAAATGTTACCACGTTTCTAACGAAAAAAAAGCAGTTTTTCTTGTCAGTCCGCATTTTGAACCTAGTCTGCATTTTGTACTCGTTCTGCAGTCTGCATCTTGTATCTTAAGTCTGCATTTTGTACTCGGCCTGCAGTCTGCATTTTGTGCTGACCGTATGACCCGGTATGACCGGTTTTTATTACGAGGTTGCCCGTGAAAGCAAATTTATCCTGAATGAACCAAACTCCACCGCTAAATCTTCGATTAAAAGCGGACATTAAAAGCACAATCCCCACTCAAAATCTTCCCTTTTATAAAAAGATGAAATTAAAGGCACTCTACTGATCCCACAAATTGTAAAGGAACGCCGCAAAGGACATGTTTCACATACCACAACAACTTACGCAAACGTGAAAACAGCAGATTGTTATCGTTTCTCTCTGAAATTAAAAAAGACCTTCTGCAACGCTAATTACCTCACCGGAAATTGATTTGTTGTTTTAACCTTCCAGTATATACCTGTTATCAATAACATTTTGTATTGCTTATACTACTGACAAAACCATTATCGATTAATTAATCACAAACAGTCTTTCTTTGACAGAAAATGGAAAACAGCTCATTGTGAAAAGTTCGTATAAAACTATAAACTGCAAATGAATTGTACGCTGACTTTATCATCACTCACTACACGTAAATCTTATGTTTCAGTGCACTTACAACGCTCATGCAGTGCTCTGATAATGCTCATTTAATTCACTTCACGGCTGGCAAAAGTCCAGCCTTAGTATAACTGCGCTAACGAATAAGTAAATTAGACCTTTGTTCCACCGTGTGTGCGACTTGATTGTCGATCTAAACGTTTATGTATGTATGGACGATATGTTGTTATTATGAGTTTGCCCGTGAGCGCAAATTTCTGCGATACAGTAAAAACCCGCATACAAGAACATGTGTTGTGGGGGTTCAGGCTGATGTTGTTCTCATATATGGCCAGCGGTAACACCCCAACTATAAATATCGTTTCTTAACGCCTCTCAACGCAGGAATGTTGAGATGGCCAAGTGGATAGCAAGTTCGCCTTGAAATCCAGCCACCGAAGTAAGGCCGAGGTTCGAACCCCCGGCGCGCATTGCCTTGTTTCCTCCCCACCTCTACTTCCGGTTAACTTCTGCATAAATTAATAAACATTTAATTTCCGTCCACGCCGATTAAAAAGTCCACGCAAATTCCCGGATGAAGCCCCAACATCGCTATAACTCATTCTTGCGCATGCGCGCACGAATGAGTTAAAAAGGCGTTCTTGTTGTGAAGTTCGCATTCGCAACCGCCATTTTGAAAATAGAGATCTTGCGCATGCGCAGACGTTTTGCACGCGTGTTCCATACCTCCCCCATGGAAGGAAGGGGCCCCCCACCCCACTGGAAATTCCAATTAAGCTTCATACATCTTTAAATTTTTTGGCCTCAAGGAACCCCCTACCCCCCAGGAAATTCCAATTGGGGGAGGGGGGGTACTTAACAATACGGGGAGGCTCCGCCCCGAGGTCCAACCCCTTACCCCCTTTACATACCATTTTGGCAGAAAAGGTACCCTTTTATATACCTTTTAATGAGAAAAGGTACTCCTTTCACATACCTACTTATACTACGTATATTAACCAAGAAAGGTATTCAAGCTATACTACAGAATGCTGATGGCAAGATGAAGTAAATAACAAAGAAGACTTTGTGGCTCATTGACTGAAGAGCACACACGGATAGAGTGTAACAAGAACCCAACGAGTTTAATCTGTAACTGTTGTAATTCCGTGTGGGGGGGGAGTATGGA
>JAHPZR010032975.1:0-13339 GCA_019787425.1 Platygyra sinensis | reverse complement strand
AATTGGTTGGGTTCTACCAAAGTGACCTCGGCAAAATTGTCATGGATTCTATGATACAAATATTTACATGTTGTGACTCTGCAACTGCTTGAACAATTAGTGCATCACACCATGTACCCTGCATTGACATATTACTTAAATAATCATTCCATGAATGCTCTGTATTGCTTTCAATAAAACTTTCAGGGTTATCCCTGAGGTATTGAACACCAACTTCTCTTCCGTGCAGGTGATGACTTGAATCACCATACAACCGATGTGAAACAGCTCTAAAAAAACAGTCACCTGCACCACCCACATCAAGAGGTCTCAATCCCAGCTGACGTAATCGGTAGTTTAACAATAAAGTGGAACCTATTGACAATGCAGTTTGATCACCGACATTTTGTTCAGGGCCTGGATTTAACTCGATATCACCGGACATCAGAAGCTTCATTTTCGATACACAATATCTTTTGGTATAGCTACATGATTTCACTGTTTTGTGGTTACGAAAACAATGCATACTTGCTTGTTTACTATTTTGTAACAACTTGTTTGCTGCCCATCTTTTAAGATTTGCAAAGTGGGTAAGAAAACAGTCGCATCTGTGTACGTATGTTACATACCATAACTTATAGTCAGTCGCTAACTTGTACAAACTTGAAGATTTAGGAGTAGATTTCCTGAAAATACGCTTCAGCTTGCGTCTAGCTTTTCTCTTTTTCATGGAGTTTATAATCTTTTTAATCGGTAATCTTGACGGCTCTCGGTCTCTATGACGTTTTTCCTGTACTTTGCAATGTCTATCAAATTCTCTCTCACCACAGGGGGCCCGCACAATCTGTCTGGGTAGCCGATTGTTATTCTATAGTAAATGTACTAGTTTTACCGTTTTCCTCACCTATAGTCATATATCGCTAACTGTGTGTGTAAATCAATGATAAATAACGTTGAATTACCTTACCTGTGGTGTATAGTCGTCCTTTTGCCTCAAAAGCGGTTTTTTGAGCGATTTTGAATGAATTTGAGTTCGCCGTTGACTGTTCTGTATAATACAAAGACAAGGGAGGAAACCTTTTTTGAAAGGGTTCCAGCGCCGGAGCGATTTGTCCCGCCAAAATCGCATCGCTCCGCTTTCAAACTTCGCAGCATAAAGGTCAAAAGATTCACGATTCTTCTCGTACCTTCCAATCGGAAATCCATCCAAACGGCCCGGAGCTAGCCCTCGAAGAAAATCAAAATCCCACAGTATTCGAGCGACTGTAATGCGTAGCAAGATCCTCACGTGCCAGCCACAAACCGTCTCGCCGATTGCCCCTTTTTGATTGGACGACGTTAGACATTAACCTATTCAAAATACCTAACTGGCACGTGAGGATCTTGCTACGCATTACAGTCGCTCGAATACTGTGGGATTTTGATTTTCTTCGAGGGCTAGCTCCGGGCCGTTTGGATGGATTTTCGATTGGAAGGTACGAGAAGAATCGTGAATCTTTTGGCCTTTACGCTGCGAAGTTTGAAAGCGGAGCGATGCGATTTTGGCGGGACAAATCGCTCCGGCGCTGGAACCCTTTCAAAAAAGGTTTCCTCCCTTGTCTTTGTATTATACAGAACAGTCAACGGCGAACTCAAATTCATTCAAAATCGCTCAAAAAACCGCTTTTGAGGCAAAAGGACGACTATACACCACAAGTAAGGTAATTCAACGTTTATTTATCATTGATTTACACACACAGTTAGCGATATATGGCTATAGGTGAGGAAAACGGTAAATCTAGTACATTTACTATAAAATAACAATCGGCTACCCAGACAGATTGTGCGGGCCCCCTGTGCTCTCACATGGCGAGCACGTCTCCTCATCAGTGTTAACGATCGTATGGAAAGATTCAGTGAAAACGACCCTTGAATGATATTTAACAAGATTACGAGTTCTAGTATGACTTTGTCGGAATGAAATCGCCACAGCTTTTGTATATGTTTGGCTAGTGAAAGGTATTTTCACATTAAATTCTTCAGCGGCGAAAGATTTTCTGCCGTTTACATTTCCCTGACAGGGCTTATGTAATCCCACAGCGGGCTTTGTTATCCCCAAAAGGGGCTCAATATTTCCCATAACGGGCTTTCTTATCCCCAAAAGGGGCTCAATATCTCCCATAACGGGCTTTTCTTTCCCCAAATGGGGCTCATAAAGCTCAATTTGTATCCTCTTCGCAGGCAGTCTCAAAATAGCAGCATGGAAATTCTGTCGGCGCCAAGTACCTTGATCTTCAACTTTGAACCACCTTTCGAAATCTTTCATTTGGCCGGATTGACACATACTTCGAAAGCTGTGGCATACTGAGAAAAAACGTCGTAAGAAATTCATCACAGAGTAAGAAACTAAAAGGTAACTTACCGATAGGACAACTCGTATCACAAACGTCGAAGAAAGCAACGAAGGCAAATTTCTTGCAGTTGTCGGTAGTTGTCGTGGAAAGCACATGGTGTTGGCGCATTTTCGTCTCTACTAATACACATTCGATTGGTTCCGATTGTCATTGGTTGTTTATTTCGGGTCACGAAGAAGTTACGAGTGATTATCGATGATATTACCCTCCTGCCACCAAGTAAAGAATGCTTCATATAATGTGTCACGTAAGAGAAACCTCAGCGAAACTGTATTCGTATGACGTAATAATTTGCCATATATGAAGCACTTACCAGAGGATTTTAGCGTTTTCTCATAGTGTCTGTGCTTCGCACTAGACACAAAAAGCATGAACTTTACACAAGGAAGGCTCCAACGCAACTCGTCACGCAATCTTCCAAAACGAATGACGTTCAGGGGAGGACTGCGTGACCAGCAGTAAGTCAGAACATTTGCGTATGAGGTCATATGCAGAACCACTAGTCCAAAGCTTTGTTTGGGGCACATCCCTTAGACACAATTATCCAGTGTTGTCACAAATTACAACTGTACGCCCTACGGGCGTGTGAGGCTCGTGTGCTTCACACGCCGTGGCGTTTGCCGTATTTTTGGACGGCTGGCTTAGGTCTCAAAAATATACATATCAAGGAAAGTGCTTTTTTTGATAGGGCTCGCAAATTGTTTTTCCTTTTTTTCACTACTTTCCATTGCCACTGTATGGGAAAGCCTCCAGGTCATCGAGTGATGCAATATAAAATACATGCTATCTTTTTCTCATGTTTTTGCGTTAAACAGAGAGAGAATTCAGTAGTTGTAAATTTTACTTGTAATCGCTATGAACGTATTTCCTCTCAGTTAGAACATCTGCTCGTTTGTTTTTTCTGCTTGTCGAATTAAGTTAGACATAACAAGTTTCGGATCGAGTCATGTTACAGTCAAACTAAGTGAAGCGTACCCCTCAAGATTGCATTAATGAACTGATTATTTGAAACTTGAACCCGCTCGTCGTTTCAATAATGCAATAATGAATTGATTATTCGAATATTGAACTCGCTCGCTCGATCCAAGAATACGGCTAACGGGTTCCGTTTTCGAAAAATCAATTCACTGTTGCGACTAGTAGGTTTGAAACCTACTAGTCTTTTCTAGAATGCAATAGTGAAATTATTTTTCGAAAACGGAACCCGTTAGCCGTATTCTTGGATCGAACGAACGAACAACATTCGAATAATCAATTCATTATTGCATTATTGAAACGACTAGCGGGTTCAAGTTTCAAATTAACGAAAGGCACATATCAGGAAAAGTGATCTTCATTCACTTCACGTCTCGATAGGTGACACAGGGATGTCAGTTTATGGCATTTGGTCCCATCTCTGTCCTCGCCCCTATTTCCCTTTTTCTTCAGCTGCTATCAGCTTCTTATTACACTTCTGTCGTGTTGTTGGGTATATTTATATTTTTCCTCCTTTCTGTTTGCTGCGATATTTTATTGCTTGAAGTTCCCTCGTGTTTTATCTCATGGAATATTCAGGCGAGTATGTCAGTTTATGGCATTTGTTCCATCTCTCTCCTCGCCCCTATTTCTCCTTTTTCTTCAGCTGCTATCAGCTTCTTATTACGCTTCTGTTGTGTTGTTGGGTATGTTTATATTTTTCCTCTTTCCTGTTTGCTGCGATTATTTTATTCATGAAGTTCCCTTGTGTTTTATCTCATGGATATATTAAGGGAGTATGTCAGTTTATGGCATTTGTCCCATCTCTCTCCTCGCCCCTATTTCCTTTTCTCAGCTGCTATCAGCTTCTTATTACGCTTTGTCGTGTTGTTGGGTATGTTTATATTTTAACTTCTTTCCTGTTGTGCTGCGATTATTTGTATTGCTTGAAGTTCCTTCGTGTTTTATCTCATGGAATATTCAGGTGAGTAATGATATTTCTTTACATCTCGCAAGCAAATGCTAAGGTACAGAAAATTTTTTGCGCTCTGAATTTGTAGAAAACTAACGTAAGTGGAAGTAAGAATGTTATGCGAACAAGAGTCGAAGCGACAGTTTCAACAGTTTTCCGTGTTCTCCCAAACTTGCACGAGTATAGAAACACAGCTTTAAGTTCGTGTTGCTTCTTTTCTGACCAATTTCTTGAGTATCTTTCTTACCCGATTATAGAATTTATATTACAGTCACTTTGGAGCACATAATTTTATTTGTGTCGCAAGTCTCTCCAAAGCGAAACATATGACAATAAAAAATTATATAAAAGAAGTTTTTTTCAATATCAAAGATACGAAAACTTTGTAATTTCAAGGTTTTAGGGGATACTGTCGGCCGAATGATTATGGAAAGTTATAGTTCCTAATTCTCCGCTGCAAATGCCACCAAAATATACTCACAAACGTCGAAGAAAGCAACGAAGGCAAATTTCTTGCAGTTGTCGGTAGTTGTCGTGGAAAGCACATGGTGTTGGCGCATTTTCGTCTCTACTAATACACATTCGATTGGTTCCACGATTGTCATTGGTTGTTTATTTCGGGTGACGAAGAAGTTACGCGTGCATTATCGATGATATTACCCTCCTGCCACCAAGTAAAGAATGCTTCATATAATGTGTCACGTAAGAGAAACCTCAGCGAAACTGTATTTCGTATGACGTAATAATTTGCCATATATGAAGCACTTACCAGAGGATTTTAGCGTTTTCTCATAGTGTCTGTGCTTCGCACTAGACACAAAAAGCATGAACTTTACACAAGGAAGGCTCCAACGCCAACTCGTCACGCAATCTTCCAAAACGGAATGACGTTCAGGGGAGGACTGCGTGACCAGCAGTAAGTCAGAACATTTGCGTATGAGGGTCATATGCAGAACCACTAGTCCAAAGCTTTGTTTGGGGCACATCCCTTAGACACAATTATCCAGTGTTGTCACAAATTTACAACTGTACGCCCTACGGGCGTGTGAGGCTCGTGTGCTTCACACCGCCGTGGCGTTTGCCGTATTTTTGGACGGCTGGCTTAGGTCTCAAAAATATACATATCAAGGAAAGTGCTTTTGTTGATAGGGCTCGCAATTGTTTTTCCTTTTTTCACTACTTTCCATTGCCACTGTATGGGAAAGCCTCCAGGTCATCGAGTGATGCAATATAAAATACATGCTATCTTTTTCTCATGTTTTGCGTTAAACAGAGAGAGAATTCAGTAGTTTAAATTTTTACTTGTAATCGCTATTAACGTATTTCCTCTCAGTTAGAACATCTGCTCGTTGTTTTTCTGCTTGTCGAATTAAGTTAGACATAACAAGTTTCGGATCGAGTCATGTTACCGTAGCAATCGCGGGAAGCAAACACAATAATCGTGTAAACACCAAGGATCGAATTGTAGTTCCACACCCAATGTTCCTCTGCCCATAGCAGAGGCTAAGTATATTTTAAAATTAATTTAAAACTATAGATAGGACCCCTGTGCGGGCGCTGCTCTGATTGGTCAAAAATCCATGTTTTATCAGAGTATAAAACATAGAAAAAGCGTGTTTATTGTTTTTGCGGCGGCAAAATCTATATTGTTAAAGCAAATGAAGAATAAGCCGTGTATTAAACCTGAGCTAAAAACACTCGGCATTTGGAAACACTCGAGAAAATGTAGAAAACACTCGCTGCGTGCTCGTGTTTTCTACATTTCCTCGTGTTCTCAAATGACCATGTGTTTTATCACAGTGTCAAATAAACCGGCTTTGGCTTCTTGTATTCGTTAAAAATATGACTAACATGTACAGAATATAATGTAAGACTTACATTATGAGCTTGAAAGAGGCCTAGCGCGAGACAAGTTCTACGCAGGTGGCGCAGCTGTCAGATGTCACGCATAGTAATTCGAGAGCGAACAATCTAAACTGTTTTACAAGAAAAATCGACTAGTTGTTCGAAGCGTGTGCTGATGACAACAAACGTTCTCTTTCATGTTACTTTTAAATTTTTCTATACAACTGAAACTGTCTCCTCTCCCACTTAACATCTGTTCCCATCCAACTACGGACAATAAGAAATAGATGGCATATCGACACAATATGTTTTGCTTACCTTGCCTTGCGTTGACCACCTTCCTTATCATTCCAACTAGGAGCAAGAGCACTAAGAAGAGCATTTTCATGATGTAAACGTCTTTTTTGTCGCACAATCTGTTGCATCTCTACTTGTTAATAACGCCATTTCTGCCAGAGGAAATGAAGACCAAATGTAAACTGGAAGGAACGCACTGTCAAAAGATTCTTGGAGAGGGGGAGATTCGGGACACGGAGTGAGTGGTTAGGTTAAAGATAAAAATAAGCGCGCCAAGAAACATAATAACGCTTATTATTAACGTCTATATTTAGCAGCGGTTTATAAGAGGAGAAGCCATGCACACCAAAAAAAGCTTCCGAGTTAAGAGGCTAACAACGGTTTAGCATGTGCTCACCTTAACAAAGCGTCAAGTTAATGAATGTATAAACTCGAAAATAAAATCACGAAATACTCTTAATTTGTCTTGAAAAGGTGGAAATGTGGAAGCCTGTTCCCAGTGGACATCAGCTAGTAAAGTACTCCAATAACTTCAAGAACCTAAATTAAGGCAAGGGGACACTCCAGTTATTCACCCGAAAGTATAGGGGGTGGCTCTATCTCTTGAAGCCTCATGATCCCAGTAGTAGTCAGCAAGAAACTTTGCCAGGTCAGAAAGTTTGTCAGGTTTTGTCAAGTTGGTATGTCGACGAACTATGGAAACTAGCCTCACGTGACCTCTTAAAGCCAGAAATCTCTTTTCGTTAGAATGGGAACACATTTTCTTAGTCGTTAAACTTCGAGGTTATTTCTATGATTTTAGGGCTATTAAGAATGGCATTGTTTTCTGCGCTTGGAAAAGTTAAGATTACTCACAAAAGAAACTTTTAAAAAAGGACAAAGCACTTTTATTGGGGACTTGGGTCACTAGTAGAAGAAGCCGTAATTTGCATAAGTTCTCCACAGGTCAAAAATAATCACTTTACAAGATGTATTTGTCTACAAAAATTATGTTGTTATGAACAAAGCCTTAGAAGTTAGACCACCCCCTAACATTTTTTTAGGAAAGTAACTACTGACCCATGCCTGAATTCACCTGAGTAGTCGTCCAAAGTAAGAGTGGTCAAAAGTTACTTATTTCGAATCTTCTAATCATCAGTAATTTAATTGAAAGGTCTGAGTGATAGTTTCCCGTATAAAGAGTTAAACAAGGACTATTAAAAAGATTCAAACTTTTAGTGGAGTGGCAAACTGATTCGATTTCGGAGTATCCCTAGTCATCATGGCAGCCGTAATTCACCTCCATCCTTGAAATCCAGCTTCTTCCCCAAAATACTTGTTTTATTTTGCTCTGTCCATCGTTTGTTAGTTATTTGGTGGCATTTGCAGCGAAAAATTAGGAACTAAACTTTCCATAATCATTCCGGCCGACAGTATCCCCTTAAAACCTTGAAATTACAAGTTTTCGTATCTTTGATATTAAAAAAAAAACTTTTATATAATTTTTCATTGTCATATGTTTTCGCTTTGGAGAGACTTGCGACACAAATAAATTATGTGCTCCAAAGTGACTGTAATATAAATTCTATAATCGGGTAAGAAAGATACTCAAGAAATGGTCAGAAAAGAAGAACACGAACTTAAAGCTGTGTTCTATAACTCGTGCAAGTATTGAGGAGAACACGGAAAAACTGTTGAAACTGTCGCTTCGACCTCTTGTTCGCATACATTCTTACTTCCACTTACGTTAGTTTCTACAAATTCAGATCGCAGAAAATTTACTGTACCTTAGGCATTTGCTTGCGAGATGTAAGAAATATCATACTCACCTGAATATTCCATGAGATAAAAACACGAGGGAACTTCAGCAATAAAATAATCGCAGCAAACAGGAAAGAGAAAAATATAAACATACCCAACAACACGACAGAAGCGTAATAAGAAGCTGATAGCAGCTGAGGAAAAGGAAATAGGGGCGAGGAGAGAGATGGGGACAAATGCCATAAACTGACATACTCACCTTAATATTCCATGAGATAAAACACAAGGGAACTTCATGCATAAAATAATCGCAGCAAACAGGAAAGAGGAAAAATATAAACATACCCAACAACACAACAGAAGCGTAATAAGAAGCTGATAGCAGCTGAAGAAAAAGAGAAATAGGGGCGAGGAGAGAGATGGGACCAAAATGCCATAAACTGACCATACTTGCCCTGAATATTCCATGAGATAAAACACGAAGGGAACTTCAAGCATATAAATGATCGCAGCAAACAGAAAGGAGGAAGAAATTAATTATACCCAACAAAACGACAGAAGTGTAATATAGAAGCTTATAGCAGCTGAGAAAAAGCGGAAATATAGGGCGAGACAGAGATGGGACCAAATGCCATAAACTGACATCCCTGTGTCACTATCGAGACGTGAAGTGAATGAAGATCACTTTTCCCTGATATGTGCCTTTCGTTAATTTGAAACTTGAACCCGCTAGTCGTTTCAATAATGCAATAATGAATTGATTATTCGAATGTTGTTCGTTCGTTCGATCCAAGAATACGGCTAACGGGTTCCGTTTTCGAAAATAATTTCACTATTGCATTCTAGAAAAGACTAGTAGGTTTCAAAACCTACTAGTCGCAACAGTGAATTGATTTTTCGAAAACGGAACCCGTTAGCCGTATTCTTGGATCGAGCGAGCGAGTTCAATATTCGAATAATCAATTCATTATTGCATTATTGAAACGACGAGGCGGGTTCAAGTTTCAAATAATCAGTTCATTAATGCAATCTTGAGGGGTACGCTTCACTTAGTTTGACTGTAACATGACTCGATCCGAAACTTGTTATGTCTAACTTAATTCGACAAGCAGAAAAAACAAACGAGCAGATGTTCTAACTGAGAGGAAATACGTTCATAGCGATTACAAGTAAAATTTACAACTACTGAATTCTCTCTCTGTTTAACGCAAAAACATGAGAAAAAGATAGCATGTATTTTATATTGCATCACTCGATGACCTGGAGGCTTTCCCATACAGTGGCAATGGAAAGTAGTGAAAAAAAGGAAAAACAATTTGCGAGCCCTATCAAAAAAAGCACTTTCCTTGATATGTATATTTTTGAGACCTAAGCCAGCCGTCCAAAAATACGGCAAACGCCACGGCGTGTGAAGCACACGAGCCTCACACGCCCGTAGGGCGTACAGTTGTAATTTGTGACAACACTGGATAATTGTGTCTAAGGGATGTGCCCCAAACAAAGCTTTGGACTAGTGGTTCTGCATATGACCTCATACGCAAATGTTCTGACTTACTGCTGGTCACGCAGTCCTCCCCTGAACGTCATTCGTTTTGGAAGATTGCGTGACGAGTTGCGTTGGAGCCTTCCTTGTGTAAAGTTCATGCTTTTTGTGTCTAGTGCGAAGCACAGACACTATGAGAAAACGCTAAAATCCTCTGGTAAGTGCTTCATATATGGCAAATTATTACGTCATAACGAATACAGTTTCGCTGAGGTTTCTCTTACGTGACACATTATATGAAGCATTCTTTACTTGGTGGCAGGAGGGTAATATCATCGATAATCACTCGTAACTTCTTCGTGACCCGAAATAAACAACCAATGACAATCGGAACCAATCGAATGTGTATTAGTAGAGACGAAAATGCGCCAACACCATGTGCTTTCCACGACAACTACCGACAACTGCAAGAAATTTGCCTTCGTTGCTTTCTTCGACGTTTGTGATACGAGTTGTCCTATCGGTAAGTTACCTTTTAGTTTCTTACTCTGTGATGAATTTCTTACGACGTTTTTTCTCAGTATGCCACAGCTTTCGAAGTATGTGTCAATCCGGCCAAATGAAAGATTTCGAAAGGTGGTTCAAAGTTGAAGATCAAGGTACTTGGCGCCGACAGAATTTCCATGCTGCTATTTTGAGACTGCCTGCGAAGAGGATACAAATTGAGCTTTATGAGCCCCATTTGGGGAAAGAAAAGCCCGTTATGGGAGATATTGAGCCCCTTTTGGGGATAAGAAAGCCCGTTATGGGAAATATTGAGCCCCTTTTGGGGGATAACAAAGCCCGCTGTGGGATTACATAAGCCCTGTCAGGGAAATGTAAACGGCAGAAAATCTTTCGCCGCTGAAGAATTTAATGTGAAAATACCTTTCACTAGCCAAACATATACAAAAGCTGTGGCGATTTCATTCCGACAAAGTCATACTAGAACTCGTAATCTTGTTAAATATCATTCAAGGGTCGTTTTCACTGAATCTTTCCATACGATCGTTAACACTGATGAGGAGACGTGCTCGCCATGTGAGAGCACAGGGGGCCCGCACAATCTGTCTGGGTAGCCGATTGTTATTTTATAGTAAATGTACTAGATTTACCGTTTTCCTCACCTATAGCCATATATCGCTAACTGTGTGTGTAAATCAATGATAAATAAACGTTGAATTACCTTACTTGTGGTGTATAGTCGTCCTTTTGCCTCAAAAGCGGTTTTTTGAGCGATTTGAATGAATTTGAGTTCGCCGTTGACTGTTCTGTATAATACAAAGACAAGGGAGGAAACCTTTTTTGAAAGGGTTCCAGCGCCGGAGCGATTTGTCCCGCCAAAATCGCATCGCTCCGCTTTCAAACTTCGCAGCGTAAAGGCCAAAAGATTCACGATTCTTCTCGTACCTTCCAATCGAAAATCCATCCAAACGGCCCGGAGCTAGCCCTCGAAGAAAATCAAAATCCCACAGTATTCGAGCGACTGTAATGCGTAGCAAGATCCTCACGTGCCAGTTAGGTATTTTGAATAGGTTAATGTCTAACGTCGTCCAATCAAAAAGGGGCAATCGGCGAGACGGTTTGTGGCTGGCACGTGAGGATCTTGCTACGCATTACAGTCGCTCGAATACTGTGGGATTTTGATTTTCTTCGAGGGCTAGCTCCGGGCCGTTTGGATGGATTTCCGATTGGAAGGTACGAGAAGAATCGTGAATCTTTTGACCTTTATGCTGCGAAGTTTGAAAGCGGAGCGATGCGATTTTGGCGGGACAAATCGCTCCGGCGCTGGAACCCTTTCAAAAAAGGTTTCCTCCCTTGTCTTTGTATTATACAGAACAGTCAACGGCGAACTCAAATTCATTCAAAATCGCTCAAAAAACCGCTTTTGAGGCAAAAGGACGACTATACACCACAGGTAAGGTAATTCAACGTTATTTATCATTGATTTACACACACAGTTAGCGATATATGACTATAGGTGAGGAAAACGGTAAAACTAGTACATTTACTATAGAATAACAATCGGCTACCCAGACAGATTGTGCGGGCCCCCTGTGGTGAGAGAGAATTTGATAGACATTGCAAAGTACAGGAAAAAACGTCATAGAGACCGAGAGCCGTCAAGATTACCGATTAAAAAGATTATAAACTCCATGAAAAAGAGAAAAGCTAGACGCAAGCTGAAGCGTATTTTCAGGAAATCTACTCCTAAATCTTCAAGTTTGTACAAGTTAGCGACTGACTATAAGTTATGGTATGTAACATACGTACACAGATGCGACTGTTTTCTTACCCACTTTGCAAATCTTAAAAGATGGGCAGCAAACAAGTTGTTACAAAATAGTAAACAAGCAAGTATGCATTGTTTTCGTAACCACAAAACAGTGAAATCATGTAGCTATACCAAAAGATATTGTGTATCGAAAATGAAGCTTCTGATGTCCGGTGATATCGAGTTAAATCCAGGCCCTGAACAAAATGTCGGTGATCAAACTGCATTGTCAATAGGTTCCACTTTATTGTTAAACTACCGATTACGTCAGCTGGGATTGAGACCTCTTGATGTGGGTGGTGCAGGTGACTGTTTTTTTAGAGCTGTTTCACATCGGTTGTATGGTGATTCAAGTCATCACCTGCACGGAAGAGAAGTTGGTGTTCAATACCTCAGGGATAACCCTGAAAGTTTTATTGAAAGCAATACAGAGCATTCATGGAATGATTATTTAAGTAATATGTCAATGCAGGGTACATGGTGTGATGCACTAATTGTTCAAGCAGTTGCAGAGTCACAACATGTAAATATTTGTATCATAGAATCCCATGACAATTTTGCCGAGGTCACTTTGGTAGAACCCAACCAATTATCACAACAACCACCCGCAACATTATATTTAGGTCATGTAAATGAAGTACATTATGTATCAACAGTGCCATATAGCTCTGACTTAAAAAATCAGCATAATAATATTCATTTGAAGTTTAAAGAACAAAATGTCCTTTCTGAACAACCACATGTTAACATCAGTCGAAAAAGGAAACATGGTGCTTGCATGAGGAAATTTAGGTTAACTACTGAGACCAGTCAAAATAAGTCAAAAACTCCAGAGCAGAAACAAAAATGGAATGCTTACATGAAGCTATACAAGAAAAAAAAGTCTGACAAAAAGAATCCAGGTTTTGAATGTGAAAATGAAATACAAAGTTCTGGCACTGTAGAGAACCCACCACGGGATGTCAGGGTGAAATATGCGAACAAGCAAGCACTAAAGAAACAAAGAAGGGAAACGAAAAAAATATGGATGATGTAATAAAAAGGTTTCACAACATTGTGTCCCAGGGCCAATTATATATCTGTAGCTGTTGTGACCAGCTGTGGTATAAACACAGTGTTTCCACTGCTGACAAAATAAGAAAATCAAATCCTACTGCTGCAAACTGTCTACGTAACAGAAGAAGTATAAACAATAAAGAGTGGTTGTGTAGAACATGTCAAAATTACTTAGTAAAGAACAAAGTTCCACCAGTTGCTCTTGTGAACGGAATGCAGTTTCCAGTAAAACCAGGCTTTTCTGACCTGAATGAATTAGAATGTAGACTTTTAGCTCCAAGACTTGCATTTCAAAAATTAATGCA
>JAHPZR010032973.1:0-12746 GCA_019787425.1 Platygyra sinensis | reverse complement strand
AACCGACGTCAGTAATTAAACAATACGTTGAGAATGAGGTTCTTATGGGAGATTTGCTTTGTTACCCTTCATCTTCTCTTGCTTTGCAATATAACATAACACGCAAGACATGGGCAAGAGCAATAACAGCAGCCTTATGGCTAAAGAAAGCCAGTAGCTTTCCAAACAGAGTTTGTGATTGGCTCAGCAAACGATAAATAAATGAATTAAACAATGCACCCAGCGTTTGAAACAATAGGAGCTATAGTATAAGAGAAAAGATCAAAATACAAGTCTGGAAGAGGTAAAGGACTACTCTATGGTTATGAATCGAGATTAAAATATAATGGTTTACGGTTTTGGTAATCACTTATTTCTTTCGACATAACATTTTTAACTCCTTATAGACTATTATATGTAGCCTGTTTCAAAGCGATTTAGTGTTATCATAAAGTTTCCAGCTTCTAACATAAAACTGAAATCTTGGTTTGTTATGTTATACTGCGAAATTAAATAAACTATTTTGCAATTGTCGTCTCAGTGACCTGCAGGCCTTTGAGTGGCAGCGAGGCTATAGATGACCTTGTCTTGAAACAGACTAAATGCTTTTGTTATATAAATCAAGTTGTTATAGTGCTAACCAGTTTACATTTTTAAGTGAAAGCCATCGCAAATTTTATCTAAAATTAATCGAAAACTTTACTTGTAAAGTGGGTATTCTAGAAATACAGTGAGAGACACTAACTCTTCGAACTGAAATAGCGAACTTTTGTGAAATCTGAGATAATCTGGCTATCAAACTATGCACAGCTTAGTTAAACTTTAACTAATCGTTTCGTTTAAGCCCACTCTTTTGTCAGCAGCAAAATTATTACCCAATGAGACAAGTTAAAATCTTGTACTTGGCGGAAAAGGGAGAAGAGTATGGTAAAAAACGACCTTTGCGAGAGCTAATAAGCGTGGAGACATGAAAGGCGACTTTTCGAACTTCTCGCTTAAATACGCTTCATAGATAAATAAATAGGGTGTCTTTATTTCAATTGATAAAGTTCATATTAAAAGTTACACAAGTTTTTTAAAAACGAAGTGCCGTTACAATCATCTAAACAGCATGGTAAAACAATATGGCGTTACATGAAACGATCAATGTAACCAAATTAAGAGTGAACCATTAATGGTGAAGCCTAATCTGTTACAACAAGGCTACATGTAGGTAGCCTCCATGGGCCTTAGCTTAGGTTCTTATGAAAATGTTGAACAGAACAATAACTATAAGTTACAGCTTGTTGAATCACTGGGGAATGCTTTGCATTTTGTGGGGATGAAGTGCTTAGCTCGCCACACTTTTGCCCCCATAGACTCGACATGCTCCTGGGATATAAAAATAGGTTAGTGGGAGCCCTAGGGAAGCCCACGATTGGTCACAGCCGACCCAGAGGGAAGATCCAACTTCCTCTTCCTCTATATCGGCCTGTCCACCTTCCAACTAGGTTAGTGGAGGCCCAACTACCCTCCTCTCTACCCAGGAATGGTCACAGTTGGCCCTGGGAGGAGGCCCAACTGCTCTCTTATATACCGGTGTGTGTACCGCCCTGGTGGTAGGTTTCCCTTAGCTAACAAAAATCCAGGAGTACGTGGGGCTGACGTTTGGATTTCATTACAGCTTTCGTCACCCACTTCTCGATTTTCAGTCTTGTTCTGGTTATGGTTCCTGTTTAGTGATTTTGGCCCTAACCCCAAACATGAGAAAGTTAATTAAAGCAGGGCTACATGCAGCTAGCCTCCATGGGCCTTTGCTTGGGTTCTTATGATAAAAAATGTGTGCAGAACGAAAAATATCATCTACAGTTTATTACAGTCAAAACTACCTGAAGCGTTCCCCTAAATTTCGAAATTTGAAGCCAAGAATCGAAACTGCTCTGGATTAATGAATGCATTAATCATTCTGGATTAATGAATGCATTAATCATTGTTTAGGCGGAGCGCTTCGGGAGTTTTGACTGCAAATCACTGTAGCCAGATCAATGTCATGGAACAGGGGCGGTGGTCAGAGATATACCTGAGGTATGCCTGGGGCTATGTCCATGAAAAATATAATTACTGAGGCAATGTCCAATGTGAAATTCGCTTCCTAGGTATTTAGGGTGTTTATGATGGTTATAAATAACAAAATCGAAAAAGGACTGAGGCAAGTTTCTCGGTTTGCCTGTTACTAGTGACTACCCAGTGAAACTGGCAATAGTATCACTCAGTTTAATCTGTAATTTTCAACCTATCCGCCATGGCCTGAAGAAGTTTTCCCTGTGCTTCTACAGTGTCTTGAAGTTTTCGAATGCTTTCTTCTTGTCTCTCATCTCGCATCTGTTCAAATTGAAGCCACTCCTCTGCGGTGTTTGTACCAGATTTTTGAGTCAGAAGCAGATCTATGAAATCCCGATCCGTGAGATCAGTACCAGCCATGGCAACCCTTGGTAATTGAGAAGAGCGAGGATAATGTTTCTATGAAAAACTATTCCCTGACAACATCAAAGTAATTGAAGCCAATGGTTCTTACTGGTCTCTATTATATAGAAAGAAACCCTTACGTTTCTTCAAGAACCTTATAACAAAACTAAACTTCATTCTCGACGCGGGTACAAGGATGATTAAAATATATTTGAATTTTGCTTTTTATCTCAGCCTCTGGATCCCTAGCTGTACGTAAATTCTAACAGGTTATTTAAAAAGCAACCCCCGCTCTATGAACATTTCTTGTCCCACTCATGTTAGAGAGCTTGTCCAAATTAACATTTCAAACATGTTACATCAATTTAAAGAACGCGATATACAAACTGATTAGCGAGTAACGTATTATTTTTACAATAACTGCAGAACTTAGCTT
The DNA here is from genome assembly GCA_019787425.1 of Platygyra sinensis. NCBI lineage: Eukaryota > Metazoa > Cnidaria > Anthozoa > Scleractinia > Merulinidae > Platygyra > Platygyra sinensis. The sequence continues at coordinate 9,886 of JAHPZR010032973.1, read as the reverse complement.
TCCCCGCGCTCCTTGGCTAATTTTGATTGTAGACACATGAATTAATAATTTATGCGATGTTGACGCAACGAAAATTGGCAGTTTGTTCTAACTCGAAACAAATTGATGTCAGTTTTTAATGCGTCTGTCCTTTTATTGATCATGAAGTTCGTCGCAACATTGTCAAAGTAGCTGTGGATCCACGATCAATATAAATTGATAGCATTGATTCGGTAAAACCAATTCAGAATAAATGTTGATCGTCTACTGCACCCTCAGGAGAAGCTTTGAGTTGGCAAAATCAGGCGCAATGAAAGAAAAGCGAGTCGTGGAATTTAGGTTGCCATCTGATAAAAATGGTCATGAAAAAAAAGGCAAAACGTAATTTTTAATCATCAGACAAGTCATCAAGTCATTGTACTTAAAAAGGATAATACCCACCTTTTCCAGAAAACTATTCCGGTTTGGCTTTATTTCCAAAGAGCTCTTATGTATACGTCTAAGAATATACCCTGGGTAAGATTTCATAATGCGATCAACAAGTAATACTTGATCTATCAGGGCTCGCAGACTTGCTGTCTTCTGGATGGCCTCGATGTCACCAACCGCCAGACCAACCTGTCATCATTTATGAAATGTCACACACTGTTATGATGACACGATTATCGTTATTTCCAGCTATAGCTAATTCATCTTTTTCGGGTGCAAGGATTAAAGACGAAATGGCCAGTTCGCAGTTTTAGAACATCTTGAATTGCCTCAAGGAAAAACCCTGAGATAACATAAAAAACAGCTTCTTATTTTGTGAAGAACATGTGCAAGCAATAGCACCAGCGTTAACACTGTTCACAGCTCGCGGAGATTTTCCATGTCTTTGACTTAATTTTGATGCGAAAAAACATTGTGATTCAACAAAGGGCGATTACAAAAATTTGTCCTGCTTAGAGCGTGAATTTCAGACAGGATGACGCAAGGATCCCGGGAGATAAAATTCAAGACATTTCCTAGGGGAACATCCCACCAGATCCCCCAAAACGTTTGCGTCTTCGGTGCTTGCTGTCTCGGAATTGATCACCATTTACTCAAGGTCAGTTGAATTCGCACTATGAAGAATGCACTTACCAGCAAGTTGACCAGCACAACAGAGACCGTCAATACAAACAGCAGGAACACAACGAACGTCAGTGTTGGAAGTGGAACATACGGAATACCTGTTCCTGGTACTGTGTGGTTGTTCACAATATTTTCAACCAATATGTCTGTGTAATCTAATTCACCGACCATCATTACAGACGTCTTTGCTAGAGCGAGCCAGAAGTCCAAGAAATTACCCTAAAAGGAGAAGGTTATATTAATCATCTCAAATATAACTAAAGAGGTTACGATATTTAGAGAGGAAGCCAAAAACATCATTGGCTGGTTTTCATGCGGATCCTATATCCTGGTTGAATTGGAATTTGGAGATGCTGGTGTTTGTTGGTCATTTTATCAATGCATTTCCAGAGTATACTATAGCCCATTGTGTACAAAACCATTTCTCTTGGAAGTTGGCAAAATTTGATATACGACTTACGCTGTACAATTTGGGCTTAGCTGGAAAAAATTGCTGGCTACGCCCCTGAATGTAGTCACAAAGTATACGTATACAGTTTGACTTCTATAGCAGAGGTATGCTAAAGCAAGTGCCAGCTGCACTTTAATTATATGCCTGATTACGACGACATATTTCCGCCCACAGCACTCACCTGTTGCTTAAGTAAAATATAAAAACACCACAGAATAACCAATCAAGGTGATAAGGAAGGTAGATATCACTTTAAGAAAAGTGAAGAGTACTACGACATACATTGTGACATATACGCCAATTCCACCAAAGCGACGAAGAGATAAGGTCAAATTGATGTAACACAGAAGCAAGCCCACAACTCCAGCGATCCATTGCGTTTTCATGCTGTACAAGTCTGTTTCACTCAGTAAAGGAAGGATAAAAACCCACACCAATCCAAACATAGCGATATCCAACAGGTTTGTGGGATCCTTAAAGTACGACAGCCGCAGCCACGCTACTTGAACACCTTCCTTTATGAGATGAACAACCAAGAATATCACTAATGCGTAGGGAACTGTCCTCGCAAAGGTTGAACTTTCCTCCTCGGCACTTGTGATGTTTTCAAATGAATTGAATGAGAAATCAACCCTCTCCCTTTCCATGACCATGAGACTGGTGAATAAAACGACAAAAACTGCAAATACTAAGGTATTGAAGATGTTGACGAACTTCCCCAAAATCATCCACTTCCATCGCAGCAAGGCTTGAGTAACTTGATGATTCAGCAGTTTTTCTCGCCGATACGTAGCCATACACGCAGGGCCGAAGTACCTATCGAACTCAGCATTCACGTCCGGATCCAATGGAATTAAATTAAATGTGACAGAAAAAATCTTCGTGTGACGGGGGTAGAGGACTGTAACTAATACACCGATCAAGAACAATCTCTGCGACGTCCGGAAGGTTTTCGATCAATTTCCGCATTGGCCAAACCCCATCGCTAAGTGAACACTTCAGAACTTCTTCCCATCTAAGAAAATAACGTTAACATCACTATAGTTACATAAAGCATGGTGACATTCAACCAACAAAGTCGACATTGTGCCATTGAAGTAGATCCGATGGAATTATGACCGAGGAACTAGGTGAGAGGGAGATAAACAGGGCCAAATTTAGGCCAAGGGAACCAATAGACACTTCCATTAGTACATGGCTGAAAAAATAGGTAGATCCAAGGGAAATGGGTTTTAGTTTAAAATAACCAAATTCCAACGAGGTTTAGCTGCGTCTGGTCATTCTTGCATGTGCATTTTCTTATCTGGTTTTTCGTCTTTTTCCTTATCGTTTACTGCAATGGACACGAGACTCTTGTCTTATCGGTGGACATATCATATCTGACATACCTTTCATGCCTTATGAGTGTCTTCGCTACATCGCCCGCTCCCCATTCAATGGCAACATCTAGGCAAGTCATGTTCCTGTTATTTCTGGCCGTTACGTCAGCTCCCTTGTCCAGCAAAAACTTGAGAACATCAAGACGATTGTGCCTGCACGCTACATGAAGTGGCGTGTTGTCACCCGTGTCTTTCCGTTCCAGTGTGCTTGGTAAAAGACAACCAAGCAGAACTTTTACGGTTTTCAGTGAGCCAGCCTTAGCTGCCAAATGAAGGGCTGTACAACCGTTCACATCCACACTTGTCACATCAGAGCCCTTTGAAAGTAGGAAGTCGCAGGTGATGCTGAAATTAAAATAAGTAGAATGACATGAATAATCTGGTACGTTTGTTAAAGTGGTACAATGATCCAATTTTTACCCCTTGATATTTTAGGTGTGCTCCGTTTACCATTTGCGAATATCTGCATCAGTGCCGAAGATATTTTCAGTTTGAAAAATGTGTAAAATGTGCAAATGAGATGACGGATGACGTCATACACTCAAACCCAATAATATCCCAATTATATAGAACTATCTTAGCCAAATTGCGGCCCAGACTATTGAACCTTGGTAGGCTAATAGTTTTACAGGAAACACACCTGCGGCTATAAAAGTTCTGTTCCCATTGCAACTCACTCTGTTCCAGTCCCAACTCACTTGATTTCAATATGTTAGTGATTTTCAGCGCTAAAAACATTAAACGTAGCCACAAACTCGAGTTAACATATTTATAAAGCCTGGTAGATCATGGCTACGAGACACCATTTGCAAATATGAAAATAGAACGCTGACGGTGGTCAGAAATGCCTTTAATATTGGGGTCAGTTCAAAGCTTTACTAGCTGTATTCTGTTACCTAACTTATTTCTCTCCGCCACACCCTCAAAAGTCCAAGATTTACACGTATCTGGAGATTTAGGTGGAGGCCACAACACATCAGAATATAACCGTATTTGAAGGTGTCATTTTCCATCCTGCGGTCTTTTTTAGCTATTTAAAAAATAGTTAAAACTACTTTGTCGTTTACATTTACATGCACAGATTGGTCGGACTAACTCTGTCACAATGGTGCTGGTACTTACGCGTGTTTGTTACTGGCAGCCAAATGAAGAGCCGTCATTCCATTTTCATCTCGTTCATCCAACAGAAATGAAAAACGAGGGAACTTGGAGAGAACCTCTAAGCAACCTAAAGAGCCATTTGTGGCTGCTATATGGAATAGCAGTATTCTCGTTTCCATCGCGCTCGTTTAACTCGCATTTCTCCTGCATCAAAATTTCTAAAATCTAATGTAAGGAAATCAAAATTATGAGAAATATAAATGGTGTAATGATTATTACAATTTTGGCTCCTTGTGCACCAAACCGGAAAGATATTTTTGATGTACCATTTTCCGAAAAGAAAGTCAAAGAAAACGAAGCCTACATTGGAAAAAGATGTTTCATTGTCGAAATGGTACTGGGAGAAGGGCACCCTTTTTCGAACTTTGGTTTCCGATCGGTAGACACACAACTGCATCAGTTTCATCACTTTTGTATGGTTGGGTGACATTATTACATTGTTGGTCTACATTTAACCCCTTCTTGGTTTTATAAATTGTAAAGAAATACGTTGGAAGACGAATGACATTCCTGAGAAGAAAGCAAATTTATAGCGCCGTCATCAGGCACGATGGTATTTTCAGACAGTATAAATTTGCTCATTATTAAGCTTATTATTAAGAGATGTACTTCATGCTCCATCCCACTTTAAGCATGCGTCTTATGAAGTTTTAATTTTGTTAATGACGGTCTACAATTTGATGTAGCTTGAACTCTTATTGAAATAGTCTTCACAAGTAGTCTTGGAGGGACTTACTCTGTAGATACGAACGCAAATAAAGTAAAGTTACTTTCGATGTTTAACATCAACAATGTCAGAGTACGCTGCGTGAATACAACCCCCAGCACTGATTTTACAGGACTGAAATTAATTTTCAAATGTAGTTTCCTATGGGTTGCGACAAAACACTGACCCCCGGTCAACTGACCCCCAACTGACCCCCTACTGACCCCCTTACTGACCCCCCTACTGACCCCCTATAAAATCAATAGGAAAATGAAAATTAAAAAAGCCGAGGACTACCAACCAATTTGACCCGATTCAAATTCATCAGTAAATTAAGCTTACCTGAAACTTTCAAGATGGCGGTCGCAGATTTCCGACTGTCTTCTCATTTGACTGAAGGATTTGTCACATAAAAATATAGAGCACGGAATAAGTTGGAATATCAGCAAGCATGGTATGTTTACCCGCTAGAAAATTATGCAATAAAAATAGCGAGGGAATTCTGGAAAACTGATTAACACGCACGCAACTAAAATGCGTAGCGAGCGACACGCACACGATTACATCAACCGGAAGTTTATTATTGCAAGCTTGTAGTCCCAGGTCCCTCTCCTTCCGCATGCACAAACTAGTAAGATTAGACTGAGTTACCTTGAGAATCCGTGGTCCATTTGACAACTTTATGCATCAAGGGAGAAAGTAATTCCACCCGGGCTTGTCCAAAAGGTTAACACCACAGCTGCCTACAGTTCTTAAAATGCGAGAACTAGGCGAGAAGGCCTGGAACTACCTTATGAAATAGCCCATTTCACGGTTAATTTTTACTCATTTGCATTTACAATGTAAATCCAAACGTGGATGCTGGAGGCAATTTCGGGCTAAAACTGCAAAAAAATAGCCCGAAAATGCCTCACATACATGCTAAAATGTATTGTAATGCAAATTGAGAAAAAGCTAAACCGTGAAAAGGGCTTATTCGTTTCCCTGGTTGAAGTTTTACGCGCGTGTTTTCCGTGGACACAAGCAGTCCATCGCGATCCTTTCGCGAGCCCTGTTCATTGTCAGTGTCTCTCTTTGCTTCATTTCCCAATGCGTACGAAAGCAATATTGATGATATTCAATCTATTCATTCTGTGCTCGAATTTTCCGTCAACCAAATCTCCAATAAACAACGTTAAACTAGCGTAGAACAAGAGTTCAAAAAATCTGCAACGCGTCTGCCATCTTGAAAGTTTCCGGTAAAGCTAAATTTAGTGACTCGTAATGGTTCTCACTGAGTCTGCCCCCGCTTCTATTTTATCTCTCAAGAGTATAAAATTCTTATAAAACTCCACTGCGTATAAGGAAACTATTATTTATTGTATGAACTGAAAATTTATATTTTTTTGTAAACTATATCACTCATACTGTTCAAGTAACTTGAGCATCTTATCAGAAATATGATTCAAAGAATCAACTAAGTTTATAACTAAACCAACACATTCTGTTTAACTCATTCTATCACATGATATTCTTTACATAATACTCTCGCGAAGTGCATTCTGGAAAAAAAAATTCAAACCACTCTTGTTGTTCTAGTTTGATACTGAAAACAACCATTTGTCTTGATATACGAGGACTCTACAAGCAAACGTATCTCGAAAGCAGAACAGAAGTCGAGATTTGTTTTCCGAGATGTAGACAGAAGTATCGCGTTACAGTCGCTATATATGCAAATTAGAGTCAAGCTTTTTGTCCTCAACGAAAACGCCGCAAAACATTTACATTTGGATTCCTGCCAGTCCAACCCAGGCGTCCACACGGGCTCTACGCCACGTAAGATGACTCAGTAAAAATAAGCAATCCAAATAAACGTGACCTTTATACACATCTTTACACGTGTGGAGTTTGGGTCGAGTCTGTCAACCCCGTTGCTGATTTGTGTCCGAGAAATCAACTTCTGTACCAAACAGTTCAATCTGGTACTGCTGAATACCTTTGAATTCAAGATATGAAGAAATCACTGTGATGACAGATACTCGCACTAAAATATATTTTGGCAAATATCTTCCTCTCCTCCTCGTGCAGCAAATAGTATCTTCCTCGATCTCCTTCTCGTGTTCGTGGTTGCAAGAATTACCCATGTAGCATTGCCTTGCGAGCTCAGCTGATTGAAAAATTAACCGGGACCACCGTGCGCGCCTAGTTTCTTCAAATCGGGATTGATTCGCATACTGCACCAATATTCACACATTCTTTATACGTATACGCGGGGGAGACTATAATGCCTCCTCGGGTTTTGGGCCTCTGGGCCAAAACCCTGCGGGGGCAATAAACTTGAATCGGGTCCCGTTGGTAATTCTGGGCTTTTTTAACTTTCATTTTCTTATTGATTTTATAAGGGGTCAGTAAGGGGGGTCAGTAGGGGGTCAGTTGTGGGTCAGTGTTTTGTCGAAACCCAAGTTTCCATTACATACTTACTACTGAGAAAACGGTGTCGTATAAATTATATTTGATACTGAATTTTAGCACTTCTTTAGTTACTAAATCAGCATATTTTGCGGCGTATCTACAGAGTAAGTCTCCAAGACTACTTTGAAGACTATTTCAATAAGAGTTCAAGCTACATCAAATTGTAGACCGTCATTACAAAATTAAAAACTTCATAAGACGCATGCTTAAAGTGGGGATGGAGCATGAAGTACATCTCTTAATAATAAGCTTAATAATGAGCAAATTTATACTGTCTGAAAATACCATCGTGCCTGATGACGGCGCTATAAATTTGCTTTCTTCTCAGGAATGTCATTCGTCTTCCAACGTATTTCTTTACAATTTATAAAACCAAGAAGGGGTTAAATGTAGACCAACAATGTAATAATGTCACCCAACCATACAAAGTGAGGAAACTGATGCAGTTGTGTGTCTACCGATCGGAAACCAAAGTTCGAAAAAGGGTGCCCTTCTCCCAGTACCATTTCGACAATGAAACATCTTTTTCCAATGTAGGCTTCGTTTCTTTGACTTTCTTTTCGGAAAATGGTACATCAAAAATATCTTTCCGGTTTGGTGCACAAGGAGCCAAAATTGTAATAATCATTACACCATTTATATTTCTCATAATTTTGATTTCCTTACATTAGATTTTAGAAATTTTGATGCAGGAGAAATGCGAGTTAAACGAGCGCGATGGAAACGAGAATACTGCTATTCAATATAGCAGCCACAAATGGCTCTTTAGGTTGCTTAGAGGTTCTCTCCAAGTTCCCTCGTTTTTCATTTCTGTTGGATGAACGAGATGAAAATGGAATGACGGCTCTTCATTTGGCTGCCAGTAACAAACACGCGTAAGTACCAGCACCATTGTGACAGAGTTAGTCCCGACCAATCTGTGCATGTAAATGTAAACGACAAAGTAGTTTTAACTATTTTTAAATAGCTAAAAAAGACCGCAGGATGGAAAATGACACCTTCAAATACGGTTATATTCTGATGTGTTGTGGCCTCCACCTAAATCTCCAGATACGTGTAAATCTTGGACTTTTGAGGGTGTGCGGAGAGAAATAAGTTAGGTAACAGAATACAGCTAGTAAAGCTTTGAACTGACCCCAATATTAAAGGCATTTCTGACCACCGTCAGCGTTCTATTTTTCATATTTGCAAATGGTGTCTCGTAGCCATGATCTACCAGCTTATAAATATGTTAACTCGAGTTTGTGGCTACGTTTAATGTTTTTAGCGCTGAAAATCACTAACATATTGAAATCAAGTGAGTTGGGACTGGAACAGAGTGAGTTGCAATGGGAACAGAACTTTTATAGCCGCAGGTGTGTTTCCTGTAAAACTATTAGCCTACCAAGGTTCAATAGTCTGGGCCGCAATTTGGCTAAGATAGTTCTATATAATTGGGATATTATTGGGTTGAGTGTATGACGTCATCCGTCATCTCATTTGCACATTTTACACATTTTTCAAACTGAAATATCTTCGGCACTGATGCAGATATTCGCAAATGGTAAACGGAGCACACCTAAAATATCAAGGGGTAAAAATTGGATCATTGTACCACTTTAACAAACGTACCAGATTATTCATGTCATTCTACTTATTTTAATTTCAGCATCACCTGCGACTTCCTACTTTCAAAGGGCTCTGATGTGACAAGTGTGGATGTGAACGGTTGTACAGCCCTTCATTTGGCAGCTAAGGCTGGCTCACTGAAAACCGTAAAAGTTCTGCTTGGTTGTCTTTTACCAAGCACACTGGAACGGAAAGACACGGGTGACAACACGCCACTTCATGTAGCGTGCAGGCACAATCGTCTTGATGTTCTCAAGGTTTTTGCTGGACAAGGGAGCTGACGTAACGGCCAGAAATAACAGGAACATGACTTGCCTAGATGTTGCCATTGAATGGGGAGCGGGCGATGTAGCGAAGACACTCATAAGGCATGAAAGGTATGTCAGATATGATATGTCCACCGATAAGACAAGAGTCTCGTGTCCATTGCAGTAAACGATAAGGAAAAAGACGAAAAACCAGATAAGAAAATGCACATGCAAGAATGACCAGACGCAGCTAAACCTCGTTGGAATTTGGTTATTTTAAACTAAAACCCATTTCCCTTGGATCTACCTATTTTTTCAGCCATGTACTAATGGAAGTGTCTATTGGTTCCCTTGGCCTAAATTTGGCCCTGTTTATCTCCCTCTCACCTAGTTCCTCGGTCATAATTCCATCGGATCTACTTCAATGGCACAATGTCGACTTTGTTGGTTGAATGTCACCATGCTTTATGTAACTATAGTGATGTTAACGTTATTTTCTTAGATGGGAAGAAGTTCTGAAGTGTTCACTTAGCGATGGGGTTTGGCCAATGCGGAAATTGATCGAAAACCTTCCGGACGTCGCAGAGATTGTTCTTGATCGGTGTATTAGTTACAGTCCTCTACCCCCGTCACACGAAGATTTTTCTGTCACATTTAATTTAATTCCATTGGATCCGGACGTGAATGCTGAGTTCGATAGGTACTTCGGCCCTGCGTGTATGGCTACGTATCGGCGAGAAAAACTGCTGAATCATCAAGTTACTCAAGCCTTGCTGCGATGGAAGTGGAT
>JAHPZR010032972.1:0-14117 GCA_019787425.1 Platygyra sinensis | reverse complement strand
GCCAAAATCCTTTGGCGATGGGCGTCAGGACATTTGCAAGGATAAAGCATCTAAGTTGGGACCAGCTGACAACAACAACAACAACATCTTTAACAACAACAACAACATCTTTATTTCTTGCATTAAATATACAAATATCACACCACCTGCAAATAGCAAGGCTAATCGAGGCAGGTGGTGTGTGGACGGCTTAAGATTTATTACGATAGTTGAACTGAAAAAAAAGTACTATATTTGTAATAAAAAGGGTCAGTCACGAGAGAAATTGAGATAAGAAAATCGAGGCAGCTATTTAGATAAGCGGGGGCTAATATTTTTTAAAATCAGAGATTATCGTGTTTAGGTCAGCATAACTATCCTGAACTTCAAATATTTTCAACTGCTGGTTACTAAGGCTGAAATTATCCATAGTTAAGCTGTATGTTCGTTTTGCGTGCGAAACAGAAGATTTTGTAATCTGGAATTTTTGTCTCTGTTCACTTTCGAAGGCAATATTCAATGCGCTAAAAAGGTAGTACGCGTCAGCCACGGAATGCGCTGACAGTGATAAATAAGATCGTGTTTACTTTGCCAGAAGCAATGGTGCAATTTTCTCGGGAAAAAAACGGTTAAAATCTCTGCGCTTTTCAAAAACCCTTGTAACATACGTAAATTTATATTCGTTTGAAAGGTCAAGGTATTTTTTCCTTAGACCTAAACAAACCTCTCGGATTACAACACGCTATCATTGAATCACGCAACTTGTACTGTTCACTTTCGGACAAATAAGAACGATGGCAATGTGGAATTGATCACACAATTTATGATCTGTTGATCCAGAGCTTTGTAGCGTGCGCTGTGGAGGTGAATTTGGCTTGGAATTTTACTTGGACAGAGCGCTTAACCCTGTACTATGATTCTGTGGAGGAATTGGGGCGGCTGGCATGCGTTAAGTGTCTTTTTTTCGCTTCGAGCAGTAGTGACTTTAAAACCGAGTATGTAGCTTTTACTCTTCTTACGAGAGGAAACTCAAAAAGCGATAAAGCGCTTAAAAGGTTTCGGATCGCACTGAAACGCAAGATGACTATAGAAAAGACAACAAGGCATTGAGGTCAGTTATTTTTATTACAAAATTCACTAAAATTTAGGCTGAAATGTCTATTGACGTTTGTCGTGTGTCATTGCTGATGTTATTAAAAAGCTGTATGTTCACCTCGTTAGATCACATCTTGATTATGCCTCTCAAGTGTGGTCTCCACATCAAGCTTATATAAGCAATATGGTAGAGGCTGTACAATGTCGGGTGACTAAGCTCATGTTTGGGAATACGATTTCTTACAAGGAACGTTTGAATGAGACTGGTCTGATGTCACTATCTTCTAGACGAATCTTTTTAGACTTCATTTTTTTATTCAAAGGCCTGCATAGTTATTATGACCTCGATATCTCTAATTATCTGGAGTTTTATAATTCTGAGCATGAACCCTATAATTTGAGAAACACTGGACTAACTTTTAAAACTAGCTATGCAAGAACAGAATTGTCTTTTTTTTCCTAGAGTTGCTCGTCTTTGGAATAATTTACCTATATCTATTAGGAAGAGGGAATCACTTTCAATGTTCAAAAAGGACCGAAGACTCTACTGTTTTGCTATTGATAGCAGAGATTTAATGTAATTGTTATTTAATTTCAGTCAGCATTAGTTTTATAACACATAACATTTTACTATACAGTAAAAACCTGCATACAAGAACACCCATTTTCGGGGTTCAGGCTGATTGGGTTCTTATATATCGGGTATTTTAGGTGAAATCACCCTGAAAGTGTTCTCAAGTGTTCTTAATTTTTTACTTCTAAAAAAATGTAAGGGATTTACTAACTATGATGAAATACATAACTTTGCATAACTAATGAAAACTGCGCATCTCAGAAACCTTGATAAAAACTCCTGTCTTTAACGATATAGTATTTTGATGTTTGAATGAAGGATTTGTACCATATAGAAATGGAGATTTCGTTTTTCCAACAATTTCTGTGACGCTTTTTGCAATAGAAGGCCGAAAGCCGGAAAACTTTTCTTCTGCACAAAATTAAATGTTTGTGCTAGCGGTTACTGCAGAGCGAATAAATGTAGGCAACTGCATTCCGAGTTAATGAAAATAGCTACAGTATCAGGATTAAAAAAATATGGATTGTGCAGTTCATTCGCACTGAGCAAAATTCACAAATTTAAATCAACTCTTTGAACCCACGCGTGATCGCATGAATTAAAACACATGTAACTCTTCTTGTAGTTTATGGAGGTTTTAAACCTTACTTAGCTATTTCTATGAACTATTTCCTTTCTTTCGCAAATTGTTAAAAGCAATCGTGTTTTCAGAGGACGCAAATTTAGTGCCTAATAATTATCACTACGTACGTTCGATGTTTGTTTGATATGAATCGAGCGAACGATCAATGCAGCAGTGCACACAGTCATGTATCTTCTGTTACTCATTCCCATCGATTTGCCGGTAAACTGCAGAGCAACAATTGTTACACATAACCGGTTTCTTATGCGTAACATATGCCATACTAAATGCTTCAGTGATTCTCGAGAGAAACGAGAAACGTCTCGAGAGAAACGAGACCCGTCTCACTCAAAACGAGACGAGAGGTGGTAACTTACCTTTGAGGGGTACTGTAAAAACTCAAAAAGGTATTCACAAAATGATACAACATAACATATACATGGAAATTCTGAAGCTGCTGTCTAGCAGAACAAAACCTGTAGCTAACTACAGCATATTTTCAACAGGATCCTTGATGATCTTTGTTCTCAAGGGTTAATCAAGAAACTCAACACAGTGATTCATCATGGAGCTGCTTCACAAACGGTAACTCTTTTCAGAAAATAAAATGGACATTTCTTTGTCATTGATCAGGGACTTTAAATTTGATATAATCTGCCCAATAATTCTCAAGTTATGGATGGGAGATTCACTTGCTCCTTCCTTCACTAGTACTCCTTCCTTTGCTTTCTCTAAGACTTTTTGTGATCAAATTTGCTGACCAGTAATGTACATGGTGAAATGATCTCCTTATGGAGTAATTACAGTAGGTTTGTGCTTTGCATTTTTGATGCAAGTACTCTAATCTTAACTGCAGAAATAATCTGGATTTAAAAGATTCTTACAAACATCTCTGTGTATGTAAATAGAGCATTTCATGAAAATGTCTGGTTAACATGTCTGACTGTACTCGACTGTGCAAAAAGAAGATATTGGAAATAACAAAACTGATGAGCTGTATAAATTTTTGAATGATTCGAGTCATGGTAGAATCTTTGGACAATAAATGGACAGGAGAATTGAGGAGAATTCAAACAGTATATTTCACTGTTACTATTAGTTACACAGTACTTTAAATGAACATGGACGTAGTAAAATGATGTGAACAAATAGTTCATTAACAGAAGAAAGGACATAATTTGTGACCTTTCACGCGAAAACGTGCACTAACGGCTTTCCGTTAAACGGGTAAAACGAACGGCTATCAAACGGGTTACAAACGGGTCACCAAGCCGTTTGAAACGGGTTTCATCAAGCGTTCGAACGGGTTATTAGTATTCCGAACGGGTAGCCTAGCCGTTCGAACGGCTCGTGAAACATTCCGAACGGGTAACAAAACCGTTCGAATGGCTCATAGAAAATTCCGAACGGGTAACAAAACCGTTCGAACGGCTCATAAAAAATTCCGAACGGGTAACAAAACCGTTCGAACGGCTCATAAAATATTCCGAACGGGTACCAAAACTGTTTGAACGGCTCATAAAAAAAAATTCGAACGGGGTAACTAAACCATTCGAACGGCTCACGAAAGAATTTCGATGATCGAAACGTTTGAAGGTCTCATGAAATCTACGAACGAGCAGTCACCAATGGCTTACAACTTTGATGATTACATTTAATTTTTGTTCATTTCAAATGGTGCCGTGCCGCTACACATCTCACTTAAAAATAATTTTGAATGGATGGCTTTCCATCGTTTAAACTGTTTCTGTTATCACTTTATTTCACCATTGAAAGCCAAAGAAAGTAAACTTGAAACGCAGAACATTCGTTTTGCTGAAGCGGAACTCGAAAGAAAATCAATGGCGAATGCAAACTTGTTAAGTATTTGTGGTGATGTTTTATCAAGCTTTCTTAGAAAACAAATACCAAACTTTTTGTTTCTAACAGGTACCGATACATTTTCAAATTGTATGCTATGCTAAGGAGTCACTAACCTTTACTTTTGACTACGACTCAAACGCATTCGCGTGAAAGGTCACATTTACACATGGCTGGGAATTCTGCAGTTAGTGATATTGGCAGAAAAAAGGAAGAATTCATAAATAGAAAAGAGAATGAGAACCTGCACTACAGGAATTTTATTAGTTGCTTTAGTGATTGGATTTGTAGCAGTACCTTCCTTGCAGTCCTTGGAGATGGATCACCAATAACTCCATGAACATTTTTCACAGTTTAAAATCTCCTCTTGTATACTCTTACTGTTGTATTTTGCACTAATCTGAACATGAGCTGCACTGTACCTTGATTTATTGTTTTATTTGTATTTGTTATCTGTGCAAGATAATACAATTTAATGAATATCAAAATCTTTTGTGTTTCTATTATCAAGTGAGTTTGGTTGTTATCAGCTGTCTGTGAAGTTCCTGGTACCATCACTGCATGAAATGGTCTGTATAAGGACCCTTCCACAGGTCGTACACAGTCAGTATATCTATTGGTATAAGACAAATATAAGGATGAGGCAGGATGTATAAGGTCCGTATAATGATCAGTATATTTCAGGGTATGCCAAGAAAAATACCAGGATCTTATACACTTGTGGCAGGATTCCTTATATGTCAGTACACATTTCAGTATACATCATGTATACTGTGTGTAACAGGACGTATACTGGGAGGTATGTGGAAGGTGTGAATACGGAATTTTACACTTGTGGCAGGATTCCTTATATGTCAGTACACATTTCAGTATACATCATGTATACTGTGTATAACAGGAGGTATACTGGAGGGTATGTGGAAGGTGTGTATACGGAATTTTACAGTTGTGGTAGGGTTCCTTCTAGTTCAGGCCACATGTCAGTATACAGTATGTATACTGGGAAAATCAAGGGGTATACTGAATGGTGTGTAAGGAATCTGTACTGATTTCGTATATCTGGTGAATAATGACCCCTGTTTTTCAGCTGAAATGAAATTTGTTTTCAGGACTCTTAGTGACAGGGTTTTTAGGAATACAAATCTCAGATTTGAAAATGCTCCATAATAATTTTTACACCATTTTTATCGATTTCTTCCCTGCTATTTTTTTAATTAAACATTTACAAATTAAAACCTGAGAGATTTCTACATGTATCTTAAAACTCAATGCAGTGGAAGTTGTCTTGTGCTTCTTTAGCTAGTATTATCCAAATGGAACTAACTGTGGTATACAGCAAACAGCTATTTTGTACATAAAATGTGCTCTGATTTCTAATGAAAACACAAGGTTAACATGTACTAGGCTACAAGTTCCCTTTCCTTGGCCTCCATGACCACAGGAAGTTGAAGTTCCTTGGCTAGAAATGACTTGCCAGTCTGCAACTTAATGCAGTCTATTAGATCTTTCTTTCAAGCTTGGAACCATTTTTTCTACATCCTTTTTGATGTCTATTTAGACAATGACTAATCCTTCTTGAATTGCTGCAACCAGCTGTTTTGTCACCGAATGCCATTAATTTTGAGACTTACGTGCCTCAATGATGTAAGATTCAGAACAGAATACACTCGATGGCATTAACAAAATGATGTAAGTTCAGTATAGATCTTCGCGCATTGTTGACTTGAGCATTCTTAGTTTTCGTGTAAAGAGAAATGAGCTCCGTGTATTAATTTGCCCGTTTAATGTGGGGGTACACGTGAATAGGAGTGAAATTTGAAGTATAATTGAAAGGGAATTGTTAGGATTAATATAGGTTGCAAACACTACCAGACATTTGACCACCCCAAATAATTAAAAGCCCCAGGTTGGTAGGGGACTGTTTGGTATCCGTCTACTAATTCTTCACTTCAAATTTCAATTCTCCAAATCCATCAAATCTTCAACATTTCATATTTTCCTCAATTTAACCTATTCTTTGAGAAAAATATCTCTTTCCCAAAATGTCCAAAAATCATGATCACCCAAAAATTTATACAAAACCGCCAAACGGTGGTTATGGTTATAAGCATAGAGCTTTAGTGTTGCTTAAAACGTGATCGAGATATTGGCAGAAAGGCCGTGTTAAGTGACGTCAAAAAAGCCCTCACGTGTACCCCCGCCTTAAACAAAAACCCACGCCGCAATGAACGTAACAGGAACATGGCACTCCCCGATCGACAAGTCACATTTCTTGACATCTCGAGAATTTCACGGCCACGTAAATTCCACGAAATTACTCATTTCACTCAGTGCTTATTTATACGCTTTGCGCAAAGCGTAAAGGAGTGTACAGATGCGGTATGGATATCTTTACCCAATAGCATAGAGAAGCGCAGTTGTATTTTTGCAATATACCTCTACGAAATCCGCAAAGAAGGCCAAAAACAGGATAATAAGATCTACGTTTATTAGCTGTTTATCTGACATAAAGCTTCCTTTACATGCCATCAAATTCGCCGAGTAAGTTCTTCCGTACGAAGCGCTCATTACCACCGAGGCATCTTACATGACAACTCTGTTTTCAGCAACCGGAGCCTTCATTCCCTTCATTTGTGATGCAAAAGAACAAACAAGTTGAATTTACTTTGTCAACTCATATAAGGTTCCCTTACACTAGGTATAAGGTAATCTCCACAAGGCAGTATACATTAGTATAAGGATTCAGACGTATACTGATCATTATACAGGCCTTATATGTGTACTTCAGTATACATCAGTATACCTTTCCGTACACACTATGTATACGGGTTCATTATATCTCCTTATACATGCCATTTCATGCAGTGCATGACGCAAATCGCATCTTTCCTATCAATGCCATTTAAAAAGATGAAACAGCATTGCTCTTCTCATAGACTACTTGTTTATCTTTTTAAATGGCATTGATAGGAAAGATGCGATTTGCGTCATGCACTGCATGAAATGGCATGTATAAGGAGATATAATGAACCCGTATACATAGTGTGTACGGAAAGGTATACTGATGTATACTGAAGTACACATATAAGGCCTGTATAATGATCAGTATACGTCTGAATCCTTATACTAATGTATACTGCCTTGTGGAGATTACCTTATACCTAGTGTAAGGGAACCTTATATGAGTTGACAAAGTAAATTCAACTTGTTTGTTCTTTTGCATCACAAATGAAGGGAATGAAGGCTCCGGTTGCTGAAAACAGAGTTGTCATGTAAGATGCCTCGGTGGTAATGAGCGCTTCGTACGGAAGAACTTACTCGGCGAATTTGATGGCATGTAAAGGAAGCTTTATGTCAGATAAACAGCTAATAAACGTAGATCTTATTATCCTGTTTTTGGCCTTCTTTGCGGATTTCGTAGAGGTATATTGCAAAAATACAACTGCGCTTCTCTATGCTATTGGGTAAAGATATCCATACCGCATCTGTACACTCCTTTACGCTTTGCGCAAAGCGTATAAATAAGCACTGAGTGAAATGAGTAATTTCGTGGAATTTACGTGGCCGTGAAATTCTCGAGATGTCAAGAAATGTGACTTGTCGATCGGGGAGTGCCATGTTCCTGTTACGTTCATTGCGGCGTGGGTTTTTGTTTAAGGCGGGGGTACACGTGAGGGCTTTTTTGACGTCACTTAACACGGCCTTTCTGCCAATATCTCGATCACGTTTTAAGCAACACTAAAGCTCTATGCTTATAACCATAACCACCGTTTGGCGGTTTTGTATAAATTTTTGGGTGATCATGATTTTTGGACATTTTGGGAAAGAGATATTTTTCTCAAAGAATAGGTTAAATTGAGGAAAATATGAAATGTTGAAGATTTGATGGATTTGGAGAATTGAAATTTGAAGTGAAGAATTAGTAGACGGATACCAAACAGTCCCCTACCAACCTGGGGCTTTTAATTATTTGGGGTGGTCAAATGTCTGGTAGTGTTTGCAACCTATATTAATCCTAACAATTCCCTTTCAATTATACTTCAAATTTCACTCCTATTCACGTGTACCCCCACATTAAACGGGCAAATTAATACACGGAGCTCATTTCTCTTTACACGAAAACTAAGAATGCTCAAGTCAACAATGCGCGAAGATCTATACTGAACTTACATCATTTTGTTAATGCCATCGAGTGTATTCTGTTCTGAATCTTACATCATTGAGGCACGTAAGTCTCAAAATTAATGGCATTCGGTGACAAAACAGCTGGTTGCAGCAATTCAAGAAGGATTAGTCATTGTCTAAATAGACATCAAAAAGGATGTAGAAAAAATGGTTCCAAGCTTGAAAGAAAGATCTAATAGACTGCATTAAGTTGCAGACTGGCAAGTCATTTCTAGCCAAGGAACTTCAACTTCCTGTGGTCATGGAGGCCAAGGAAAGGGAACTTGTAGCCTAGTACATGTTAACCTTGTGTTTTCATTAGAAATCAGAGCACATTTTATGTACAAAATAGCTGTTTGCTGTATACCACAGTTAGTTCCATTTGGATAATACTAGCTAAAGAAGCACAAGACAACTTCCACTGCATTGAGTTTTAAGATACATGTAGAAATCTCTCAGGTTTTAATTTGTAAATGTTTAATTAAAAAAATAGCAGGGAAGAAATCGATAAAAATGGTGTAAAAATTATTATGGAGCATTTTCAAATCTGAGATTTGTATTCCTAAAAACCCTGTCACTAAGAGTCCTGAAAACAAATTTCATTTCAGCTGAAAAACAGGGGTCATTATTCACCAGATATACGAAATCAGTACAGATTCCTTACACACCATTCAGTATACCCCTTGATTTTCCCAGTATACATACTGTATACTGACATGTGGCCTGAACTAGAAGGAACCCTACCACAACTGTAAAATTCCGTATACACACCTTCCACATACCCTCCAGTATACCTCCTGTTATACACAGTATACATGATGTATACTGAAATGTGTACTGACATATAAGGAATCCTGCCACAAGTGTAAAATTCCGTATTCACACCTTCCACATACCTCCCAGTATACGTCCTGTTACACACAGTATACATGATGTATACTGAAATGTGTACTGACATATAAGGAATCCTGCCACAAGTGTATAAGATCCTGGTATTTTTCTTGGCATACCCTGAAATATACTGATCATTATACGGACCTTATACATCCTGCCTCATCCTTATATTTGTCTTATACCAATAGATATACTGACTGTGTACGACCTGTGGAAGGGTCCTTATACAGACCATTTCATGCAGTGATGGTACCAGGAACTTCACAGACAGCTGATAACAACCAAACTCACTTGATAATAGAAACACAAAAGATTTTGATATTCATTAAATTGTATTATCTTGCACAGATAACAAATACAAATAAAACAATAAATCAAGGTACAGTGCAGCTCATGTTCAGATTAGTGCAAAATACAACAGTAAGAGTATACAAGAGGAGATTTTAAACTGTGAAAAATGTTCATGGAGTTATTGGTGATCCATCTCCAAGGACTGCAAGGAAGGTACTGCTACAAATCCAATCACTAAAGCAACTAATAAAATTCCTGTAGTGCAGGTTCTCATTCTCTTTTCTATTTATGAATTCTTCCTTTTTTCTGCCAATATCACTAACTGCAGAATTCCCAGCCATGTGTAAATGTGACCTTTCACGCGAATGCGTTTGAGTCGTAGTCAAAAGTAAAGGTTAGTGACTCCTTAGCATAGCATACAATTTGAAAATGTATCGGTACCTGTTAGAAACAAAAAGTTTGGTATTTGTTTTCTAAGAAAGCTTGATAAAACATCACCACAAATACTTAACAAGTTTGCATTCGCCATTGATTTTCTTTCGAGTTCCGCTTCAGCAAAACGAATGTTCTGCGTTTCAAGTTTACTTTCTTTGGCTTTCAATGGTGAAATAAAGTGATAACAGAAACAGTTTAAACGATGGAAAGCCATCCATTCAAAATTATTTTTAAGTGAGATGTGTAGCGGCACGGCACCATTTGAAATGAACAAAAATTAAATGTAATCATCAAAGTTGTAAGCCATTGGTGACTGCTCGTTCGTAGATTTCATGAGACCTTCAAACGTTTCGATCATCGAAATTCTTTCGTGAGCCGTTCGAATGGTTTAGTTACCCCGTTCGAATTTTTTTTTATGAGCCGTTCAAACAGTTTTGGTACCCGTTCGGAATATTTTATGAGCCGTTCGAACGGTTTTGTTACCCGTTCGGAATTTTTTATGAGCCGTTCGAACGGTTTTGTTACCCGTTCGGAATTTTCTATGAGCCATTCGAACGGTTTTGTTACCCGTTCGGAATGTTTCACGAGCCGTTCGAACGGCTAGGCTACCCGTTCGGAATACTAATAACCCGTTCGAACGCTTGATGAAACCCGTTTCAAACGGCTTGGTGACCCGTTTGTAACCCGTTTGATAGCCGTTCGTTTTACCCGTTTAACGGAAAGCCGTTAGTGCACGTTTTCGCGTGAAAGGTCACAAATTATGTCCTTTCTTCTGTTAATGAACTATTTGTTCACATCATTTTACTACGTCCATGTTCATTTAAAGTACTGTGTAACTAATAGTAACAGTGAAATATACTGTTTGAATTCTCCTCAATTCTCCTCTCCATTTATTGTCCAAAGATTCTACCATGACTCGAATCATTCAAAAATTTATACAGCTCATCAGTTTTGTTATTTCCAATATCTTCTTTTTGCACAGTCGAGTACAGTCAGACATGTTAACCAGACATTTTCATGAAATGCTCTATTTACATACACAGAGATGTTTGTAAGAATCTTTTAAATCCAGATTATTTCTGCAGTTAAGATTAGAGTACTTGCATCAAAAATGCAAAGCACAAACCTACTGTAATTACTCCATAAGGAGATCATTTCACCATGTACATTACTGGTCAGCAAATTTGATCACAAAAAGTCTTAGAGAAAGCAAAGGAAGGAGTACTAGTGAAGGAAGGAGCAAGTGAATCTCCCATCCATAACTTGAGAATTATTGGGCAGATTATATCAAATTTAAAGTCCCTGATCAATGACAAAGAAATGTCCATTTTATTTTCTGAAAAGAGTTACCGTTTGTGAAGCAGCTCCATGATGAATCACTGTGTTGAGTTTCTTGATTAACCCTTGAGAACAAAGATCATCAAGGATCCTGTTGAAAATATGCTGTAGTTAGCTACAGGTTTTGTTCTGCTAGACAGCAGCTTCAGAATTTCCATGTATATGTTATGTTGTATCATTTTGTGAATACCTTTTTGAGTTTTTACAGTACCCCTCAAAGGTAAGTTACCACCTCTCGTCTCGTTTTGAGTGAGACGGGTCTCGTTTCTCTCGAGACATTTCTCGTTTCTCTCGAGAATCACTGAAGCATTTAGTATGGCATATGTTACGCATAAGAAACCGGTTATGTGCAACAATTGTTGCTCTGCTTTACCAGCAAATCGATGGGAATGAGTAACAGAAGATACATGACTGTGTGCACTGCTGCATTGATCGTTCGCTCGATTCATATCAAACAAACATCGAACGTACGTAGTGATAATTATTAGGCACTAAATTTGCGTCCTCTGAAAACACGATTGCTTTTAACAATTTGCGAAAGAAAGGAAATAGTTCATAGAAATAGCTAAGTAAGGTTTAAAACCTCCATAAACTACAAGAAGAGTTACATGTGTTTTAATTCATGTGATCACGCGTGGGTTCAAAGAGTTGATTTAAATTTGTGAATTTTGCTCAGTGCGAATGAACTGCACAATCCATATTTTTTTAATCCTGATACTGTAGCTATTTTCATTAACTCGGAATGCAGTTGCCTACATTTATTCGCTCTGCAGTAACCGCTAGCACAAACATTTAATTTTGTGCAGAAGAAAAGTTTTCCGGCTTTCGGCCTTCTATTGCAAAAAGCGTCACAGAAATTGTTGGAAAAACGAAATCTCCATTTCTATATGGTACAAATCCTTCATTCAAACATCAAAATACTATATCGTTAAAGACAGGAGTTTTTATCAAGGTTTCTGAGATGCGCAGTTTTCATTAGTTATGCAAAGTTATGTATTTCATCATAGTTAGTAAATCCCTTACATTTTTTTAGAAGTAAAAAATTAAGAACACTTGAGAACACTTTCAGGGTGATTTCACCTAAAATACCCGATATATAAGAACCCAATCAGCCTGAACCCCGAAAATGGGTGTTCTTGTATGCAGGTTTTTACTGTATAGTAAAATGTTATGTGTTATAAAACTAATGCTGACTGAAATTAAATAACAATTACATTAAATCTCTGCTATCAATAGCAAAACAGTAGAGTCTTCGGTCCTTTTTGAACATTGAAAGTGATTCCCTCTTCCTAATAGATATAGGTAAATTATTCCAAAGACGAGCAACTCTAGGAAAAAAAAGACAATTCTGTTCTTGCATAGCTAGTTTTAAAAGTTAGTCCAGTGTTTCTCAAATTATAGGGTTCATGCTCAGAATTATAAAACTCCAGATAATTAGAGATATCGAGGTCATAATAACTATGCAGGCCTTTGAATAAAAAAATGAAGTCTAAAAAGATTCGTCTAGAAGATAGTGACATCAGACCAGTCTCATTCAAACGTTCCTTGTAAGAAATCGTATTCCCAAACATGAGCTTAGTCACCCGACATTGTACAGCCTCTACCATATTGCTTATATAAGCTTGATGTGGAGACCACACTTGAGAGGCATAATCAAGATGTGATCTAACGAGGTGAACATACAGCTTTTTAATAACATCAGCAATGACACACGACAAACGTCAATAGACATTTCAGCCTAAATTTTAGTGAATTTTGTAATAAAAATAACTGACCTCAATGCCTTGTTGTCTTTTCTATAGTCATCTTGCGTTTCAGTGCGATCCGAAACCTTTTAAGCGCTTTATCGCTTTTTGAGTTTCCTCTCGTAAGAAGAGTAAAAGCTACATACTCGGTTTTAAAGTCACTACTGCTCGAAGCGAAAAAAAGACACTTAACGCATGCCAGCCGCCCCAATTCCTCCACAGAATCATAGTACAGGGTTAAGCGCTCTGTCCAAGTAAAATTCCAAGCCAAATTCACCTCCACAGCGCACGCTACAAAGCTCTGGATCAACAGATCATAAATTGTGTGATCAATTCCACATTGCCATCGTTCTTATTTGTCCGAAAGTGAACAGTACAAGTTGCGTGATTCAATGATAGCGTGTTGTAATCCGAGAGGTTTGTTTAGGTCTAAGGAAAAAATACCTTGACCTTTCAAACGAATATAAATTTACGTATGTTACAAGGGTTTTTGAAAAGCGCAGAGATTTTAACCGTTTTTTTCCCGAGAAAATTGCACCATTGCTTCTGGCAAAGTAAACACGATCTTATTTATCACTGTCAGCGCATTCCGTGGCTGACGCGTACTACCTTTTTAGCGCATTGAATATTGCCTTCGAAAGTGAACAGAGACAAAAATTCCAGATTACAAAATCTTCTGTTTCGCACGCAAAACGAACATACAGCTTAACTATGGATAATTTCAGCCTTAGTAACCAGCAGTTGAAAATATTTGAAGTTCAGGATAGTTATGCTGACCTAAACACGATAATCTCTGATTTTAAAAAATATTAGCCCCCGCTTATCTAAATAGCTGCCTCGATTTTCTTATCTCAATTTCTCTCGTGACTGACCCTTTTTATTACAAATATAGTACTTTTTTTTCAGTTCAACTATCGTAATAAATCTTAAGCCGTCCACACACCACCTGCCTCGATTAGCCTTGCTATTTGCAGGTGGTGTGATATTTGTATATTTAATGCAAGAAATAAAGATGTTGTTGTTGTTGTTAAAGATGTTGTTGTTGTTGTTGTCAGCTGGTCCCAACTTAGATGCTTTATCCTTGCAAATGTCCTGACGCCCATCGCCAAAGGATTTTGGC
>JAHPZR010032970.1:10000-14336 GCA_019787425.1 Platygyra sinensis | reverse complement strand
CTCATCTGTGTCTAATCTTAAAAGTATTTTTATGAGTAAATTGCATTTAATAGAAAATCAGCCTCTAAGGGAGATCTTTGGAAAACGTACTCGTTAGAGCAAAGCTTTGAAGGTCAAAGGTTCTAATATCTTGGCCAATATGGGAGTCTTGGTTTTCAGAAGTCTTAAGGCTTCGATTCGCCTTTGAAAAAGCCTTTCTGACGCGTGGAGGGTGGCAGGAGGTGAAGTGTGTATATTAGAAAGTTTCCGTCGGTTTGAATTCGAAGTGCGTGCGCCCTAAGGTTATTTACGCATGTATCCAGGAAAGTTATTTCTGTATCTGAATTTTATGGTCGTTTTGAATCAGTTGTTGTTGGAAAAACCTCAGGAAAATGAGATTTCACAAATAATTCACGAATCGCGCTTTCCTCAGGCGATAAATCACGCGTCATATGCATTCAGATCAGGTATTCACGAATCACGTTTTAACTTTTACGCGTCACGTAGAAATTTTAGTGCTCATCACGCGTCACGCATAAAACCTTTGCCCCCTCTGGCATGGTTAACACCCCAAAGCCAAGGCCATTCAAAGTCATGTTAGTGAACATATAAATCATGAGGTAGTCTCTAGCTTTACTACTGCGTTTTGCTAACGCAAAAATAATTGATTACAAGCAATTAATAATGAGCAATTAGTAATTAATCTCACGGTTATTTTTGGCATGGTGGCCACCATAGGTAGCCCACGGCCTAGTCAGCCGCATTTACTTGTAGAAAAGAATAATCAGAATATTCACCAATGTTCACTTCCCCTCCGGCGAATAAATGTTATAACGAATCGCTCAACCAATCATTACTAGAAACTCTTTGTTCAGCTCTGCAGTTATCAGAGCTGTTTTCATGTATCAAGTATTCACGGTCGTATTCACGAGTATACATGAAATAATAAAATGCCGCATTCCCTAAGAGTGTGGGCTCATACGATTGGAAACCTTTTACCAAGCAACATCACTGGGCTGACTTCTGCAGCAAAACTCACAGTATTCAAAATGTCGTCGGCGGTCTTCCTTCTCTCATGGGCGGCCACAATTGCGACGGTTGGTCTTTTCCTTTCTGGCGTGTAAGTAGAAGTCTTACAGTAATAAATACATGCTAGTTGTGAATAATTAGCTTGCATTTCACATCCGGAAGTGTCTGACTAATACACTAAAGCTTTTATCAAGGTAAATATGTTGGAAAATCCATTAAGAGACAACAGAAGGTGATAAGCTTCTGGAGACAAAGAGAGAGTTAAAAGCTACGCGTTTTAAAAATATTCAGTAAGCTTGAATTTTTTGGAGCCCTCATTCGGTTTAAAAATGGAATATATGAATCCATCGAAAATTAGATATTACCCACTCAGTACGTAAACAAGTTCAAACGGCATGAAAGCGAAAAAACTGTATACGTATATGAGTTGACATGAATTTTTAGTTTCATATATATTCTAATTTAATAATGGCTCCGTCAATTCCAAGCTCCTCCATTCCTCGGGGCATATGGTGCTCAGTTGACAACTTTTCCAGCTCCAGGGTAAGGCATGAAATAATATAAGGTCTGCCCTGGGGGGCGGTCATTGTTAATGGAAATTAATTTCAGTAGGTTGGTATGGATATATTCTTAAACCACAAAATTGTGTTTTGTTGCAAAGAGATAATTTTAACCACATGTATTTAAAAAAATCAAAATTTTACACACTTGTCTGTTTTAAAAAATTAATATATAGATTTAGGCCAGCCTAAAAGCGTAGCTCCTTGGCTGGGTTGTTCAGTGCCCTATTGAGCTAACCCAGGAAAAGGTAGAATGTTGATTTGAGTTTTGTAAATTTGCGGTGAGGTTTTCTGTTTACTGTGTGACTTTCTGTTTTGAGTTTTATAGTCACCACATACTCAAAACAAAGCAGCAAAAATATTTGTATGGAAGAAAAAGTTGTAATTCGAATAAATTTTAATCCTGGGCTAGTGTTTGTGGGCTTCCGAACAATCCTGCCTTGTTTTCAACAAGTTAACCTGACATGAGCCCGCGATCCAATTGAAAACCAGCACTTGGTCAGCGGTCAACTTCTTAAAAAACACGTGACCTCAATGAGCTGTACACTTGAGCCCGCGATATGGTCACATGATACTGGTCAGCAGATACCTTGTTTTGGCAGGTGTCAATTGATCATAACATGGAAGTCCAATATCAAAGAAGTACACATTAAACCAAGGCTGCATGTCTCTGTCAACCTATTATTTGGAGTATGGCCACCATGTTGCGCGACTCCACCACCACCGTCGTCGTCGTCGTGCGTACGCGCCCACAAGCAATACTGCTGCCCATGATAACCGTGAGAAAATCAATTCATGGGTTTCTTTTTCCCTATATGGTTATGGGGCTCCGCTTGGGTGGCCCTTTGGGCCGCCGGAGCTCCGCTATTACTGTAGTTATAGTCAGGCATGATAAAGATATCAAAGTGCATGTTTTCACTGACTAAAAAGGGTTGATTTGAACATTTTGGTTACATTACTGTAACAGTCTTCAGCATAAAAAGTTATGTGGTAAAAATGGCATCAAGATGTACAAGTAATGCAAATGGGCTTTATTACAAATACACATACATGTTATAAAGGTTATTGATCTTGTTTTCCTCAATGTTCATTCTTATGATAAACTTATGAGTCTGCTTAGCTTCTAAAATTCATAATAATTATATTACGGGTATCAAATAAAGTGAACTTCGTCACTCTTTCCACATAATTATTTGTCCATAATTTTGTCGTCTATTGCATTAGCCCTAGGCTTTGTTTAACATTTGCATTTTTCAGTCTTTTGCATTTTTCAGTCTTTAATCATTGGTTCTCATGAATAATGAAGTTCTGCAGTCATAAACTGTCAAAACAGTTTCCTGTAGGCTGCTTTATATATATATAATTTTTCTGGTTATAAGCCACCCTCCCCTGCCTAGATGGCTTAGATACAAGCCCCCCTCTAGCATGGTTTTGAATTTGTTGCATTACGGGAGGTGAGATGAGAAACAAGACAAGATTTGGTAACTTACTTTTGAGTGGTACTGTAAGATGTTTTACAGCTTAATTAAAAACCAGTAAATGAAAAAAAATATATTTTGATCAATGTGCAGTTCCAGAAAATATCCATATTCCCCCCACAGAAGGGATTGAAATTTCCTGGGGGGGGGGGGGGAGAGGGTTTCTGTAATGCCAACAAATTTAAAGAAATGTATGAATTTCTAGAGGGTAGGGAGTCCTAGAAAAAATCCCTTCTGTGGGAAAGGTATGGATATTTTGTGGAATTGGACAATACAGCTGCAGCTTTTTGTGGTTATAAGGCCTCTTGGATATACATGTACACTTAAAGCCCCTCCATTTATAAGCCCACTTATAAGCCTTTAAGAAGTTGTAAAGTCTAGGGTTTGTAAGTGTCAGTTTACGTGACGATCGAGTCTGATTGTGCCATCTTTTTTAAAGAAAGATTGGAGATATAACTCGGCAGAGTAGCCTGTTGATCATAAAGTAGTTGGAAATATTTTCTGGTTGTTTGCTACTTTTGATAATGGTGCAGTCAACCTCATTCTCAGGGTCTCAGGGGACACCCCAGGGGACATGAAGAAGAGGGACCCAGGGAACAAGGTTGCATACTATACAGTTTACTTTCCATTAATGTTACATGTACATGTAATTAGGCATATGTTAAATTCTTCATTCTGGCATGACCCAATTTGAATCTTTCCAGTAAGGAGGCACAGAGTTGAGAATTAACAAGATGGTGTTATTTTCTTGCTTAGAACCAGTTGCAAAATGATGGTCAGGAGTGGAAGCACTGAAAATGTCCCTCTCTTGCCTTTTGTCACCACTTTTCTCAAGTAAGTTGCTTTAAAGCTTTGTGGGATGCAGTGGTCTACAGAGAAAAGCCTGGGTTATACCAGACAAAGTAATATACATGTAAACATGGTAAAACTCCTGTAAGCAACCACATAAAATGTCAAGCGTCGGTGGCCTCTTTCAGGAGGTGGTCACCAATGAGAGCTTAGGTCATAATGGGTCAAAATTTTGCCTCATTAGCATATGGTAACTGCAGATTATTTTGAGAAGAAATGCAGTACAGTATTTTCCATTGAGAAATCTCCTTCTCTTGTACTATCCAGGAATGCGATAATGTTCAACACCTTATCTAATTTTTGCTTCATTATCTGTCAAGTGGTCACTTACACGAGGTTGAAGGCAACAAAAAATTTAAACTTTTAGCTCTTTAAGTTGTTGCAGCCGCCAATGACTGAGGCTGTCACTTACAAGAGGTAACTTACAAAGATAGTGCTTTG
>JAHPZR010032970.1:0-2500 GCA_019787425.1 Platygyra sinensis | reverse complement strand
TAACTTTTTATGCTGAAGACTGTTACAGTAATGTAACCAAAATGTTCAAATCAACCCTTTTTAGTCAGTGAAAACATGCACTTTGATATCTTTATCATGCCTGACTATAACTACAGTAATAGCGGAGCTCCGGCGGCCCAAAGGGCCACCCAAGCGGAGCCCCATAACCATATAGGGAAAAAGAAACCCATGAATTGATTTTCTCACGGTTATCATGGGCAGCAGTATTGCTTGTGGGCGCGTACGCACGACGACGACGACGGTGGTGGTGGAGTCGCGCAACATGGTGGCCATACTCCAAATAATAGGTTGACAGAGACATGCAGCCTTGGTTTAATGTGTACTTCTTTGATATTGGACTTCCATGTTATGATCAATTGACACCTGCCAAAACAAGGTATCTGCTGACCAGTATCATGTGACCATATCGCGGGCTCAAGTGTACAGCTCATTGAGGTCACGTGTTTTTTAAGAAGTTGACCGCTGACCAAGTGCTGGTTTTCAATTGGATCGCGGGCTCATGTCAGGTTAACTTGTTGAAAACAAGGCAGGATTGTTCGGAAGCCCACAAACACTAGCCCAGGATTAAAATTTATTCGAATTACAACTTTTTCTTCCATACAAATATTTTTGCTGCTTTGTTTTGAGTATGTGGTGACTATAAAACTCAAAACAGAAAGTCACACAGTAAACAGAAAACCTCACCGCAAATTTACAAAACTCAAATCAACATTCTACCTTTTCCTGGGTTAGCTCAATAGGGCACTGAACAACCCAGCCAAGGAGCTACGCTTTTAGGCTGGCCTAAATCTATATATTAATTTTTTAAAACAGACAAGTGTGTAAAATTTTGATTTTTTTAAATACATGTGGTTAAAATTATCTCTTTGCAACAAAACACAATTTTGTGGTTTAAGAATATATCCATACCAACCTACTGAAATTAATTTCCATTAACAATGACCGCCCCCCAGGGCAGACCTTATATTATTTCATGCCTTACCCTGGAGCTGGAAAAGTTGTCAACTGAGCACCATATGCCCCGAGGAATGGAGGAGCTTGGAATTGACGGAGCCATTATTAAATTAGAATATATATGAAACTAAAAATTCATGTCAACTCATATACGTATACAGTTTTTTCGCTTTCATGCCGTTTGAACTTGTTTACGTACTGAGTGGGTAATATCTAATTTTCGATGGATTCATATATTCCATTTTTAAACCGAATGAGGGCTCCAAAAAATTCAAGCTTACTGAATATTTTTAAAACGCGTAGCTTTTAACTCTCTCTTTGTCTCCAGAAGCTTATCACCTTCTGTTGTCTCTTAATGGATTTTCCAACATATTTACCTTGATAAAAGCTTTAGTGTATTAGTCAGACACTTCCGGATGTGAAATGCAAGCTAATTATTCACAACTAGCATGTATTTATTACTGTAAGACTTCTACTTACACGCCAGAAAGGAAAAGACCAACCGTCGCAATTGTGGCCGCCCATGAGAGAAGGAAGACCGCCGACGACATTTTGAATACTGTGAGTTTTGCTGCAGAAGTCAGCCCAGTGATGTTGCTTGGTAAAAGGTTTCCAATCGTATGAGCCCACACTCTTAGGGAATGCGGCATTTTATTATTTCATGTATACTCGTGAATACGACCGTGAATACTTGATACATGAAAACAGCTCTGATAACTGCAGAGCTGAACAAAGAGTTTCTAGTAATGATTGGTTGAGCGATTCGTTATAACATTTATTCGCCGGAGGGGAAGTGAACATTGGTGAATATTCTGATTATTCTTTTCTACAAGTAAATGCGGCTGACTAGGCCGTGGGCTACCTATGGTGGCCACCATGCCAAAAATAACCGTGAGATTAATTACTAATTGCTCATTATTAATTGCTTGTAATCAATTATTTTTGCGTTAGCAAAACGCAGTAGTAAAGCTAGAGACTACCTCATGATTTATATGTTCACTAACATGACTTTGAATGGCCTTGGCTTTGGGGTGTTAACCATGCCAGAGGGGGCAAAGGTTTTATGCGTGACGCGTGATGAGCACTAAAATTTCTACGTGACGCGTAAAAGTTAAAACGTGATTCGTGAATACCTGATCTGAATGCATATGACGCGTGATTTATCGCCTGAGGAAAGCGCGATTCGTGAATTATTTGTGAAATCTCATTTTCCTGAGGTTTTTCCAACAACAACTGATTCAAAACGACCATAAAATTCAGATACAGAAATAACTTTCCTGGATACATGCGTAAATAACCTTAGGGCGCACGCACTTCGAATTCAAACCGACGGAAACTTTCTAATATACACACTTCACCTCCTGCCACCCTCCACGCGTCAGAAAGGCTTTTTCAAAGGCGAATCGAAGCCTTAAGACTTCTGAAAACCAAGACTCCCATATTGGCCAAGATATTAGAACCTTTGACCTTCAAAGCTTTGCTCTAACGAGTACGTTTTCCAAAGATCTCCCTTAGAGGCTGATTT
>JAHPZR010032969.1:25000-49840 GCA_019787425.1 Platygyra sinensis | reverse complement strand
AAACATGCGCTAATTCGCGATACTATTTACAGAATCCTGAAACATGGAAAATCTATAGTTAATCTTCGAGAAAAACCTCGTGACAGTCTAGAATAATGGTCCTTAAACACCGTTCAAATCAGTGTGAATCAAAAGTATGCTTTATTCAAAAGTATGCTCTATTTTTGTTGGGCTTACGCATTATTCACTCGGTAGGGAGTGAATAATGCTCATTAGACCAGAGATAGCGAGCAATCAGATTGCTTAAAACACCAAGATCACTGAGTGTGTATATACTAAAGTGGTTAGCGCAATTCTCAAGAAGCCAAAAGCTTTAAGAATCCTGATTCTCAATATCATTTTACACTCCCTCCTTTTAAAATAAGTACACCATACATGCCTCAATAAAATAATTGTAAAATGCAACCATCTTTGTGTAGAATAAACGGTGAAATCTAAACTACTCTGCTGTTTTCTGTAACTCTTAAATTACGGAGCACGCAAAGTTCTTTGTAAGAAGGAGACAGGAGGTAACTCCGCATGTGTGTTGACAGCTAATGTCAGCGCAAGACTAAGCCTGCTAGTGGTTATGTTATTAGAGGTCTTTTTCATGATCATGCCTTTATTAAAATCTTGTTAGCGGGTTTTGAAACATAGCGTCTTGTGTTCAGTGACTGGCATTAAATTACATTCCATGACAGAAGAAGGACCATCTAAAAGGCTGCGCTTACACCCGCACGGACCCAGTTACGAAACGAGTCGTACCACACTTACGTCAACTACTGGTGTTTAAAGGTGCTGCTAGTCTAGCTTTGAAAGCATGGCACAATTTGTGTATTTTGCTGCTTTGGTGGTGTTGTGTGCAACAGGGAAACTCACTGAAACAACTACCAGCCCTCAACAACAAAATAACGGCGATACAAAGACTTATGTGAGGTACAAAGTTGAATACTAATTCCCTTTTTTTTTTCTTTCTTTTTTTTTAAAGGAAAAATCAATCTGTGGAATATGAGATGTAAATGTTTTGCATGATTTCCAGTGTTTCTCATTTCTGGCAGTTAAGTATCTGAATGAAACATAAAGGCAAATGTCTCTGGTCTCAGATCGAGCTGAGTACTCAAATAAAAAATAGTTATATAAAGCGATACACGAATGTTTGCTTCTAAGTAATAGTAAATTCTCGCACGGAATGTTAACGATGTTGATGTCGCTCTCAGAAGAGACGGCTTCACAAACGAACAAACATCAATTAGGTTACGTTAAACATATTTGACCTGCTTAGGAGAGGTGCTGGGTGATGCTTAATATGTCCGATGTAGATATCAAAGAAGTGACTATTGACAGTCTTTAAATTGGGGGGAATTTCTTGTCAAAGTACACCTACTAGTCCACAATTGAAATGACCGACACGCAATGTAATATCAGTTACTGATACCGCTAGAGCAGTAAGAGGCAAAAATGCAGATGCTTTTAATACTGCAAAATTTATGGGCATAATAAAATAATAAAATAGTTTTATTAACACTTCTGTCAGTTAAGAACTGAATTTAACAGTGTAGTTTACAAATAACTTTAACTAGTTTGGTCTAACTACAATAACAATAAAAATATTTACTCTACATTCATGCGAATCTAAATACAAAAAAAGTCATTTGCTCTCTTTGTCCTTTTCATTTCATATACTCTTTGTCCTTTTCATTTCATATCAGATAAGAAACAATAAAGAGTTCTTTTTTTTTCTTTTTCTTTTTTTTGTCGCGTTGGTTAAGTTCAAATCGAACATTTTTGCTCTCTTCTTAGAAAAACCATATCTGCCCATGGATTTCCAGGTATTCCAGGATCCAACGGAATGCGGGAATGCCCGGCATTCCGGGACCGCAAGGACTGCAGGGAAGAGATGGAGCTAAAGGGCAGACTGGTGAGAAGGATCGCAAGGAATGCTGGGACAAAAGGGAGAGAAAGGAAATGGGAGGGCCTCGTGGAAAGAGCGGACTACCAGGATGATGGGTATAAAAGGAACGCCAGGAAGTCCTGGTGATCCAGGAATAAAAGGCGACAAGGGAGAAAAAGGACAAAGCGTGACAAGTCCTTCCAGTGCAGTACCACAAACCAGCTGGAAACAATGTGTGTGGAAGGCTAATGATGGTAAAGATAGCGGTAAGATCAAGGTAAGAGGGAAATGTTCTGATTGGTAATTGCTATGTAAGTTTAAAATTCAGGTTCAGAATTGGGCAAGGATTTATGTGTGATGGAAAAAGAACTTAAGCATCCAAAGTCTGAGTTAATTCGCTGTCAGTAACAGAAATATTTTCTCAACTGCTTTCGTGTCATGCTGACCAAACTAAAATTGCAAGTTTTACATAATAAGAAGTGGAATGGTGACCTGTTTGCTCGGGCACTGGGCATCCCTTCTCATTTATTATTTTATTCTTAGCAAGATAAGTCTGACATAGGAATGTTTGTTACGAAGTCTCAATACTGTATAAGGGAGGATCGTCGAAAACTCAGAACCTTTATACTATCATACTAGGGACACAATTCTAGTCCAAAGTTAAATCGAAGCCCTGGTTTTCTATAATAATTAACATAATATTAATTTTCTATAATAATTAACCAAAAGCATGAGAATCAGCGAAAAATAGAACTGATCAGCTGACTCGTTCTAAACAGGTAAACATTACAATATGATTAAAAAAAAAAAAAAAAAAAAATTCGTCCACTCATTAAGCTCAGCTATTCGGCGTATTCAAAATTAGCGCATGGAAAAATTCAACCGAGAGCAAGCTCTTTTTACACGTTACCAAGTTCGCCGTATGCGGGTCTGCAATGGGAGCGCAACGATAGTTAAAACCCAGTTGAGTCACCTTACAAAGTCTGAGTCTTTAGATCACTGTCAAGATCGTCCAACTTGTAGGTAGGTACTTGGTGTCTTTTTTTCTATTGTTTATTTTTTTTTTAAACAATAGATAACCACTATATGACAAAGACAAACAATAGATAACCACTATATAAAAAAAGACATCAGGTATCTTCCAACTTGTCATCGATTCAACTCTTTTTTGGGGGCTCAGAACTCAATTAACATTTTCCGTGTGAGTTCAGCGGGTAAAGTTCTTCATTAGGAAATTCTGTCCGCCCTTCTTTTTATTTAATTAGGTGCGGACTGAGTATCAGATATTAATTCACGCTACTTGGCGTGTTTTGTTTTGTTTTGTTTTGGTTTTGTTTTTTTAATTGGAGGACACTTGGTAAGAGCTTTGCATTGAATGGAGTTTTAAGGATACTATAGTGTTGGGGTGACTGAGATTTGTGTTTGGCCCAATTAACCCCGGCGACGATATTGAAAGTCCCTTTTGAGGAGATATCATGTCATTTTGTTGTTGTCTATTTTTTGGTATGAGATAATAAGGACAGATGGTAGAGGTTCTCTTTTTCGTTATCCCACGGAGATGTCAGGACTTTTTTCTGCTATTTATTTTGTCCTTTTCCATGATTTACTTCAATTTTAAGATACATGATATGACCACTGTAAAATAGTTGGAGGGAATTCGCTACTTGCACATGACCCATAATCCTTTGCGTTGTTGGGGGGTAAACCAGTAGAAGAAATGTAATGGTATCATGACAAAAATTAGTTCGGTGAGCTCGCAAAACCAGCTACTAATGCTTAAAAATGCACCCAGAATTTACCAAAATCATGATAGGAGAAATTTGTACCAGTTTATAACTAAATGTAGATATATATATATATTTTTTGTCCATACATCGTCTGTAAAATTACAAGACGATGTATGGACAAAAAAAAATTCTCTACGTATGGGTTATTGACCAAGTGTGAGGTCAAGATGGCTGGATATTGGCCAAGTTCTTTTTTTGCGTGTTTATGGACCGAGACGAATCTTGACCGAGCAAACTTGGTCAATAAAGGATTTATTATATGGCTTTGGTGAAATTTTGCTTTCGGGATGCAGCGGGTAGTCCCGAGCGGGCAAGATGGCTCCATCTTGCCCGCTCGGGTAGCGCAATCACAGCGCGCGATTTGGTTCATCTTGCCACGCTCACGTACCTAGCCATATAATAAATTTAGTTATAAACTAGTTACAAATTTCTCCTATCATGATTTTGGTAAATTCTGGTGCATTTTTAAGCATTAGTAGCTGGTTTTGCGAGCTCACCGAACTAATTTTTGTCATGATACCATACATTTATTCTAATGGTTACCCCCCAACAAGCAAAGGATTTATGGGTATGTGCCAAGTAGCGAATGCAAATCTAAATCCGGTGTAAAACAGAACACATAATCATAGTGACCTGCGGTCTTTCTGTTGACAGTTTAGTGTAAAGAATTGCCACTGCCATAGATACGTGAACGCTTGCTTAAGAGCACAGTACTTCCAGAAAAACAACCCAGAATTGATTCGCTCCCTGCAGATTTAGGAGTTAGCTCCTTACACTACGCTACCCTACAGAGCACGCTACTCATGTGAGTCATTGCGCGAGCGACGCGGGAAGGAGCGAAGCAATCCGTGTCTCAGGATTGAGTCCGGTGACGAGGGCAGGTCAAGAAAAGTGAACCTGCCTTCGATCTCAGCACTTTGCGGTCACTTGTAGTACTAACACGCAATCATAATCCCGGCTGTATTTTTTCGGATCGATTTGTTCGCCGATTGCAACCTCACTTCCCCTCCCCCACCTGCAGGGAGAGGGGGCAAAGTGAGACTAAACTTTCATCATGAAGCACAGGGCATAGCCAGTCGCGCATTCGCCGTTTTAGATTGGAAGAAAATGTGTATGATTTTTGCCTCCCCCCCCCCGCAAAGCCGCATCTATTTTTCCCCGCTTAGCCTTCGACAAACAGTAAACTAATGCCTGCCTCAACGGGAAAGAATCGTTTTGTAGCTTGACGACGGCACAGAAAACAAATCTTCGCGTGTAGCTCCTGGCAAATGGCAATGATGATCCTCAAAATTAGATCCGAGGTCAAAATACTATCGCTTGGCAAATTCATTGTTTAATTGTCAGAAAAGAAACCTTCTGTGTCGTGTAACGCGCTAAAAGAGCCGTCGTTTTGTAATTAAAGTGGTTAATTCACCGTACAAAATGTAAAATTCGTGAGCAATGGTAAAAGAAATACACACACTAAATTTAAAAGTAGATTTATTTCGATCTACGTTATGTTAGCTGCATGTAGGGTCAATAGTTAAAGACGGTGCCTACTTTTGTTGGTGCGCACACTTTCTGCGCATCACGCAAGCCATGGTTTAAGCGTGAGCTCCGGAGTTGACATTGACGCCATCAACTACGCCACCAAGTACACGACTAAAACTAAAGCAAAATTTTCTTACTGTGACCAAATCAATTTTAATGAGCCTGTGCTTAAATCAGGAACACCAAAATAGCAGCATATCGCTAACCAGTAAATGCTAACGTCTTCGAACTGATAACTTAGCTGTTATCTTTCGAAAATTTCACTCATTGAAATCCAACTGTAAACATGTACCTGCAGATGGCGTAGTGCGCGCGCAAAAACGCAAATGTCTCACTTACCGGGGAGGTGACAGGAAAAAATGTAACGGACACCGTAAAAGTTTTCAAAAAAGATCAATAACTTCAAAAAACGCGTGGTTATCCCTTCTTTTTATGTTGTGAAATGGAAGTGGCAAGCCTATTCAACATGTGATTAGTTTCTGGTTGTGAGCAAAAGGTATTTAAACTGTATTTTAGCTGAACCAGAGGAAGGCTGTCAGAGACGCTAAAAGCGTTTTGGCAACGATTTTGTTGTTAAAAACGTGCCAAAGTTGTTTTTAATGTTACCATTTTCCACAGAGTTTAAAGATCTTTTAAAATGTGTTTCCCTGTCTGTATTGGTAAAGGCGAATTCTAAGGAAATCTGTGAGGAAATATCCTTTCCCTCTTTTTTCAGAAAATGCTGATGTCAGCAATTTTGTTGAGATTCAAGGCTAATTATTTCGAAAAAAATGCGTGGCTGCTGTGGATTCTAATAGCGCCGTGCAAAGATCATACTTTTTTCCGCTCGTGGTTCTAACCTGGCGCCGCAAAGAAACAAAACATTGTATTTAGTCGGCACCGTCCTTTAAGCTCTCAAAAATTGGTCTTTCCTGCGGGTGAGAGATTTTAGATGAAGTTTAAGTTTGGGAAAAAAAGGTCATTTGTGCTGCAAAAGCATTTTCCATCAGTCGTTCCAATCACTCAAAGTGACTACTTTTTCTATGGCAAATTGAGTGGCTAGAAAGTGAGGGATATTCGTCATGGGAGAGGCAGACCAGAGGGGTGATTCCAGACCTAGAGGCAAGGGGTGTTGGGCGGTTTTGTTTGTTTGGTTTCCCTAACTTGCTTTTCTTCCATCTATGATTTGTCTTTTTAACCTAAAATAAGGGGGGGCCTGCCTCCCCGAGCCCCTCCCCTAGATCCGCCACTGTTTGTTGAGTGTTGTCTACAGATATCCACTCGAATACAGCAACGATCAGAGAAGTAAACTCTACTGCAATTGACATTTTTTCTTATCATTGTACGCCGAGAGAAACACAGGATTACAAACCTTTACAGTGACGAGGTACAATCTGCAGTTATGACGTCACGGTCGCTAACTTCGAAAATTCACCGTACACTTTTGGCCAATCAAAAAGAGTTAGAGAGTTTAATGTATAATAAACGCAATTGTGTTGTTCTAAAGGCAAAGAAATCAGATATCTATCTCAGTTAATCATACATTGATAAGTATACCAGGAAAGTAAAACAAGCAAGCCATTTAGATTTTGGTCTGGGACTTGTTTCAGTAGAATAGTCAGATGGCTTTTACTGCCAAATTTGTTTCTTATCTGCTTTGTTTTGCACCAGAAGCTACAGAAGAATAAATATACCATGAAAATCTCTAGAATCTTACAGATCGAAGAACTGCTCGATATCTCCCTCTTTCGGTCCGGCTTGCGCACAAGTCAACCCTCTCTTTGGTCTTTTCCTCGCTTCTAGACTGTAGCGCCATTGATATAGCGGTATTGAAGGAAGAGGACGGTTACCTCCTAAGCTTGCTGTACTGCTACTCCCTCCAACAACACAAATCTATCGCCGTTAATCAAGCATTAAAAAGTTTGTGAGGAAAGTAAACAAACCATTTAGATTTGTCTTAACGGACTGAGATTTTAGCCCTGAAAGGAGAATGTGCTTGTTTTCGACCGAAACGCAACACTCAGGTTATTGGCGTACGTAAAAAAACCCCGACTTTTAAGGGCCCATTAAAGTATCTCGTTGCTAAACTACACGGTTGCTACCCAGGTGGAAATTCACTTCCGGTCAGCCAAAATTTTTTCCCGCGCCTTTTTCGGCGCCGGCCCGTCGCCAATTCAAGTCGCTGTTTAACTTTTTTTACTTCGCTGCAATAAACACACACACAAAAAAAAACACTTTTTGGTTACATCGTTTTTTGGTCAATGTTCTTTACGGTTACAACATGTGAGTGGTGCCTTTATTTTTTTAAACTTAGCTGTTTTGCTTGAAAAATTCATCCACGTACAGACGTATTAACAGAAAGCCGCAGCGATGGCTGCACATGGTGTTGATGGGGAAATTTCGAAAAGGCGAGAGCACACGATTTCCAGTGTCAGGTTAGGAATCGAAATTTCAAAGATGCGGAGACAAAAACTAAAATTAGTATTACGCTATAACCACCGGCAAACTCGGTGTCGGCGGCCTTTTTGACCGCTGCGAAATTCCCTGAAGTCTTTTGCGATAAAACTGTACGACCTTGTGAACCTGTGTCCGTAAACTGTCCTTCCGAACCTGAGAAACTCCACCGTTTAGATATTACACAAATAAACGAAGCTATCGAGGCCACTAAATTATAACCACTCACCAAAGACAGCATGAAGCAGCAGAGGTCAGCAGACGGTGAGCAAGGAGGCTTGTAAATTATTTTTACATCAAAAGTGCTAATCACCCGGCCGGGTAGAAAAATTGACTAATAATGGTGAGCTCGAAACTTGTGATAGACAGCTTCACCTAATACAACATCAACCTCGCTTGAGAACCTACTTGACAGTAAACTTAGTTAAAGTAATCTACAACACTCTGACTGTGAAAAAGAAACTGAATTCGATTTTAAGTCAACTTGAAGAGTAGCATGCCTGTCGCCGGTTAAAGCCACAACCCGCCCAAGATCTGCAGGACGTAATTTCGTTGCTCTTTCATTCCTTCTCAATGGTCAATATTTCAAAGATTACCACAACATTATCGAGACTCTCGTCTGAATCACGTCAGTTTCACTCAGTAGATCCATATTGTCGAATGGATTGCACCGTTTGTAAAAGGGATCGCCGACTTGAGCGTGCAAAAAGCAAGAACTGAAGCAGTTCGACGTGCAGAAAAAAATCCAGTTTGCCGGCTTTTATTTGACTCGCCGCGGCCACTATAGCTCCGGCGCTACCCTCCACGATGCGAAAACTGGCAAAATTATAGGCCACTTGCACTAAGAGGTCATGTGAGATCATTAAGTTACATGATTTTGCCTTTGAAATACTATAAGTGGGTCATCTCTTAAACAAAATAGTAGTGACTTAGTTTTTCAAACCCGCATAATTTGCTTAAAATGAGAAAGTCCGTAGCTGGTCACGTGACCAAAACTTGATTTTTAAAATTATGAATTACCGCTTTCTGACACAAATTTTGTACTTAAACTTCGAGGAAAATGTTGAAAAGATGATGTGGTAACGCTTATAGCACATCTGGACGTAACTACCAAACATTTAACAAGATATAAGCAAAAAGAAGTTTTGGCCGCCACGTTGGAGGGCAAGAGTATGCCCTCCAACATGGCGGACAATACAAATCATGCTATTTTGTTGAAAAATCAAAATGCAATAAAATATCTCCCTTAAATGCGTTCCCTCTCAAATTTCAGGTGTAAGATAATTTTTGTGTTCTGTCAATTTTTGGCAACAGCAAGATTACAACTCATTGTTTAAGGGAAGCATTGGTGACGTGACCTCTTAATGCAAGTGGCCTATTGCGCACTCACACCGACCAACGAATGTAAGTTGTTTTAGCAGCCTGGCCAACAATGCTTATTTACCAGGCCGCTGAAAATTCCATCATTACTTCCGGTGCCGCGAAAAAAAAAGAACTTTTCTCCTCGAGAGATAATTGTAATTGCTGGATTTTAAAACAATTCGAAAGAACATCATATTTTCTCGGAATTCAAGCATGGGTTTTGCGAAGAAATGGAAAAAAAAAATTATGCGCAAAAGAGTGGTCAAAGACGCACATTTCCTTTCTCAATTCTTTATTTTTCATCATATGCCAAAACGCATGCTTAAATTTCTTCGAAACGGCTTTTGAATTGTCATTGTACAAAAAATACGGAAAAAAGGTTTAAGCTATTCAGGTAAAATGCATTTTTCTGTTTCTGGTCACGTGACATTAGGCGTGGTACGATGACGTCGTGAACTGGACTATATTTGCCCCCTATGAGTATTGTCCAATTTTGGTCCAATCGAAGCATACATGTGCAGAGTTATAGCCAATTGATTTTTCCCTAGCAACGGCATCAAAAGATATTTTAATGGGCCCTTAAAACAACAAAGAAAAAGAACAGTAAAGGACAAAGGTATTCATTTAACTGATACCATACCGAGCGTTTTGTCAAGATCTTTTTGAATTCGAACGATTTCTAATTACCAGTACGAAAAATGCAACTTTGTGTAACTCGCAATGTTTATGTTCGTACACACTAATTCAGTAAAATTGTCTTTACACGCATACTGATGGTCGGTTGGTCGGTAATAATGAACGAAGCAAAAACATGAATTTTTTTCATGAATTAGTGTTCACTGACATTTTTAAACCTCTTCAACAGCTTTAAGTTGACTCTCCAGCCATAATTTAACCTTTATAAGCCAGATAGGCCTTGTGCGCGATCACGTAACATGTTCAAAATTCACCACCATGTCGTTTGCGCAACGTTTTCTCAAACCTTTGTTGCCTTCGTGTTGTTTTTACGTTGGTATTACTTTGATCATTGCTGCTTTGGGAAGTACTCCATTATAACTTTAAAATTTGCTTTCTCAAACCGAGGCTTGATGATGATTTTAGCTTGTTTGATGTCATTACGTATAAGGGCTATTGTCGATTATAATTTGCGCATGCAGTGTGGAGGTCTGGACTGAAGACCCGCACTTCAAAATCGAAAAAAAAAAAAAACAACAACAACAACATATACATCGCAGCCTTCCTAATCGTAGCTAGACTCAGGATTGTATTGCTGGTATTGGTAGATGATAAAATTCTTTTATTTAAAAGTATTGTCCGTTTTTTGATAAAATATGAAGCTGAAAGTAAATATCACAGCGCTCGAAACCCAGTCAAACGTCTTTTAAGTGTTTTCAACGATAACCTTTGATGACGTCACTAAAAATCCAACCCAGGTCCCACTGTACTCGGTCGTGGTTGCAGAAATTAGAAATTTAAGGTGGTATATACCCAAAATATACCGAAAAGTTTGTTTAAATATGATGAAGAAAGATCAATAGACCAATTTCGATATTAAAATTCAGCCTAAAACAGTAGACCTCAGCACGAGGCTCTGGTGAATAAACCCCATAAACTCGGTAGTTATTCTCCGGAGCCTTGGGCTGAGGTCCTTTGTCTTAGACTAAATATTAATATGGCGATGTTTCCTGTTTACAAACATTGACGTCATATTTCTTTTGATATTCAGATTTTTCAGCTACTGAACAATAGGATGCATTGTTTCAACAACCAATAAACCTCTGGTTGGCACATTAATGACAACAGGTGACCTAACGAGAAACATCGCTATATCGAAATTGGTCTTTTGGTGCGATTGCACTCATGCAGATAAAATAAATTTTGAAGGTTTTACTGAAAATGGTGCCAGCCACAGCCTTTTGAGGTTGTAATTTATAGTATTGAACCCAACAGTTTCTGTTCTTTTACAAAACAAAATTTGATTACCAAACAACCATATGGTGTCAGTTTCTGGCTTCGTAGTTCGTATTGTGTGACCGTCCGGGTGAAGGTAGTTCTGAAAAGAACGATCGTTGGTGGCTGACGTTTCGACAGCCAAGCGAATAGTATTTTTCTGTCGATGATGTTATAAGTCTGGTCCGTTGAAAGCGATTGATCAGTTAAGCCGTGATAATTTTGCCTGAAAGACTCATGTTAAGTTTGCCATCGGTCATTGATCGGTTTCGATCCGTCTTTTGTTCGTCAAATTGGTCTGTTTGAGGTCCGTCTATTGTTAGTCAAAATTAAGTCGGTCTGTTAAAAGTCCGTTTGTTGGTTTTCCTTGACTCTACAGATGACTTCCGCTCAGGTTGTCGAAACGTCAGTCTTCAACAACAGTTCTTTTCAGAACTACCCTCACCCGGACAATCACACAATACGAACTACTGACTCTGGATTTAAACCATATACTATGTTCATGTTTCGTTCTATGAAATAAACAAAAGTTTTGACAGTTAACCCTTGTTTTTAGTACTTTCTACAAGCTTTATTTGGAAATAACCGTATTTTGCACCAAACTTTAAAATGTAACGATTTTGATTTTTTTTAGTTTATTGCATCACGACACCAATGTTCTTTGATCACCCCAAATTTCAG
Source organism: Platygyra sinensis (assembly GCA_019787425.1). Taxonomy (NCBI): domain Eukaryota; kingdom Metazoa; phylum Cnidaria; class Anthozoa; order Scleractinia; family Merulinidae; genus Platygyra; species Platygyra sinensis. The sequence goes on along the minus strand of JAHPZR010032969.1, from coordinate 38,227 downwards.
AAATGTTTTTTTTTTTAATACCTTCCAGATTATCGGTTTTGGCCTTAAGTCAGTTGGTATAAAAGAGGACCTCTGAGAAAAATTACAGGGATTAAGCATTTAACTAACCAGATATTGCGTAAGGGTGCAGATTGAATCTCCGGGGAGGTGGGTGGGGGTGTAATGGTTATTCTATTTGGTAAAAATTTCCCTCCGTTGTAGGAAATGTTCCTTTTTAGAAGGCCTTTTAGAAGGCCTTTTTAGAAGGCCTTTTTAGAAGGCCTTTTTAGAAGGCCTTTTAAGAAGGGAAATGAGTGAGTCTGTGATGGTAAATTAGGCAAATTTAATCCCATGTAATTATACCAATCGAGTTGTGCATCTCTCTACAGCCTTATTAAAAACCATCATTCATATATGCTAAAATTTTTATCACATCATGGAGCTGAGCAATTTAAGATATTTAGTGTTTGAGTAATAACTTTGGTGGCTCTTTAGTTTTGGATTTTAGAAAATGACGTCACATGCAACCCGCGAATAGATTTACGGTTAACTCGTTCTGCTGTGCTACTTCGAAGCCGGCAACCGATAATCTATGTCATTGATTAGAATGCAATACATATTGTATCTGGTTTTATGAACACAAACTTGTCTCACTTTCTTTTGCTCCAGGACTGCTCGTTCAATAAGTTGCAGTCTGATACAGCGATCAAAGTCTCATTCCACGGAAACATGAGAGCTCGGGGCACTTCCAGCAAGTGTAACCGGTGGTTCTTCAAGTTTAATGGTAACGAATGCAGTGGACCAATGACAATCGAAGCTGTTGTGTACAATAGTTGGCCATCATCTGCCGGGAATCCCGAGCTGCTTCATCATCGATCATTTGAGGGATACTGTGAAAACATCCCACAGGGCACAGTTAGAGTGGAATTATGGGTAGGATCTTGTCCTGGCCAGACTTCGGGTGACGCTTACACTGGATGGAATTCAGTGTCCCGGATAATGATTGAGGAAGTGTCTAGGCCCCAGTCCTAATTGCTCAGTTCTCGTTATGACAATCAATTTCGTAAACCTGTTCTAGCCATAGCATTGCGCAAAAACCAGGTTACAAATGTGATTCAGCCTAGTATAAGGATTATATAGAAAGAACAAAATTTAGAACATGCGCAAAGCTCAATTTCTAGTTTGCACTTAACTTAATTACCGATGAGAAAACTATTTTTATTACTTGAACCGTTCACTAAGCAGCTGTAATAGAAGTTTTTTCACGGCAGCCATGTTGCAAGGCAGGGACAATGGTTTCTTTTTCCTATGGGAACATTTTTTTTCTGATGCAAAATAATTTCATTGTTCCTGCCATGCAGCATGGCTGCCTTGTAAAACGTCCATTACATAGAACTTGAACTGAGTAGCTGCAATTATCAGAACAGAATATCATAACACGAATGACTGTTAAATATACTTAAAATATTTTTGTAGGTCTTCTTAAAATTTGGTGTCCTCTGAGTTAGATTGCAGATGTAAAGTGAGAGCGAGGATAGAAGTGCCTCCCTAGCTCTTGACCGTGTACGTCTGCAATGCACCTTGGCCATTTGAAGTTGTTGTGCTATCGGCGAAATGTCTGCAATCTATTTTTACCTCATGGTATGCATTTCATACCATGAGGTTCAGTGATGGGTGGATTTGTCACTCCATTCCCGTAGACAATTAATTTAAAGCCACATTAAGAGTGAATTAAACACGTTTCCCCCTGTCTCCCCTACTAGGTTTGGGTTTGTCCACAAAGTCGAGCCATTGTCATATGTTCATATATATGTGGGGAGGGGGGCGGGGGAGGAGGGGCTGGGACAAAAGTGATAGTACGTGTTTACAAAATGGCGTCTGTCGTGTCGAGTCCAATGCAAAAAATGTAAAGGCGGGTTTTCATTCCTTTCGCGCCATCTTGGATCAAAATACACTATTGAAGGCCTCACAAACAAACAGGAAATGTGCTCAAGAATTCTCGAGTGGAAAGAAATGGGTTTTAAAGTCTTAAAAGGGACGATGTCTTCAAGGTACATTTGGAGGACGATCAGCCGCTGCAAAGTTGCAAGAATTACAATGCTCTATATGAACTATTCGAAATGAACGGTCTGGGGAAAAAGGTAAGCCGTCCCCCTACTTCATTTTCATTTTTAGTTTTGTAAAAAACTCGCAGGACGTGTGATCTAAAATTAAATGCGCTTTTAATAATTTGCAATTCGCTCGGAAGCTGTTCGGTTTTAATGTCACATGGTTTTCAAATGCCGTCGCTCGAGATTTTGTATTGAGCTGATAGTGTCTTTGCAGGGTTGGCTCCAATCTGTCAGTGTGTCGAAGTGTGAGGGCCATGGACGTAGTTTGCGCAGAAAATGCTTATAATAAGTCTCTACTATATTCAGGGACAGAAGCATTATCGAAACCCTCCACTGGAGAAGAGCTTTTGTTGAGTTCTCCTCTCGCTGGGACATACCACAAACGGGGAAAGCGAGACAGCATAGAGATTGACCTAAACTGCTATACAAAAAATATACGACAAAAGCAAATACCGTAAACAAATATAAAAATATCAAACAGCAAACAAATGACAGACAGATGATCTGTTACCTGTATGCCATCTGAAATTCACTGAGAAAGAACAAAGTTCAGAATACCGAGGAGCAAATGATTATCGAAGGTATTAAATCCTAAAATACCCGGCCAGTTTGTAAATGCATTTATTGGAGAGAAACGGGAAAATCAAAATAAAATAACAGTTCAGTTGTCAAGTAATTGCCAGACTGAGTACAGAAACGCACATAACACGGAATGCTAGAGCTACTATTGCCTCCCATCCTCAGAATAAGACGTGATAGAGAACCCTCCATAATTTCTTACAAAATGGTTACCAGACTTCCTTATGGGAAAAGTCACTGAAATTATATATAAAGAATTATGTGCCAAAATCATCAAAGCTGAAGGCTATGTTGTGTGGATACCATTGTTATTATTTCTTAGAGTGATATAGAAGTTCAAAGCTCATTTTTTTCTCAAAGAAGTGTGTCATTAAGTTTAAGCTTGTGTATTTTTTGAACTTTGTTTTGTATGGTTGCTGAAGGTACATAATTTGTAATATTATCAGAAAATTAAGGCAGCTCCATATGAAAGCTTAACAGCTTTCGAGCAGAATCATATCATTGAGTGGATATATGGAGTCAAATTCTGGTCCTGTATATGTCTTTGAGTATTGAAAATCAGTACCCTTTATATCACCCACAAATTCTGTTTGTTATTAGAATTCAGATTGTCTCAGTTAGACAGAACTGCACTTGATGTTGGAGGAGGTGGTGATTGCTTTTTTAGGCCTGTGTTACATCAACTCTATGGAAATCCTAATAGTCATTTCTATTTGCGCAGTATTGGCATTAAGTGTTTAGTGAATCACCCTAAACCATAGGCCATTTTGCCGATGCAAACAGTCATTTCCTAGTCCCATTCCCTTGTGGGGGCAGGAAATAATCACTGCTAAAAATGGCCTCACTAATTTATTAAATAGATCAAACTTTGCCCCCCACAAGGGACTGGAGCTAGCATTGGCAAAATGGTGTAATTCTTGGCATGGTTATTTGGAAAGAATGTCATGTCAAGGAACATTTACATGGGCTGTCGTGCTACATGTATTATAATTCAAGCTGTTGCCAGTTGTCTTAGTTTATCAATTCATATTGTTGAATCAAATCCAACTTTTTCTCAAGTTACTGTTGTTGAACCAGTGAATGTTACAAACGTCCTAAACATTAACACTGGACACCTAGATGGATTTTATTATGTTTCCATGGTAGAAACAAAACAATGGAGGTAAGAGCCAACAGCAAACAAACAAAAACTGCAGATGAAAACAAACCAGTTAATGACAGTTAAAAAGGTAAAGCTTACAGAAATAATACACGAGAGAATATATGAAAGACAGAAGAGCTGATGATAACTTTTAAAACATGAGAATGAAAAATGAGTGCAAGGCAGCAACATTAACAGCAAACATCTAGGAACAAGAAGCACCTGTCTGTTAAAGAAAAAAGAAAATTGGACCCAGAAAATGTCAGACAAATTGAGGGACAGTCCTTCAGAAAATGAAAAGCAGAGAATCCGCAGCACATAAGGCAAATAAACCAACAGTCGGTAAGAAAAAGACAAAAGGCTTTAGTGTAACGCAACTAACAAGAAGCAGTCATGAGTTGCAACCACAAATGAACAATTATGACACAATTTCTATGATTAATTTGTTTCCCAAAAACATTTCATGTGGCCCAGAATATGTACATGTATGCACTTCTTGTGACCAATAGGCCCTTTGCAGGATCCAGTCACATGGTACGGAATAAATTACACTGGGACGCAAATGACGCAGTGGGACTTTCAAAACAAAAGATAGTCACGCTGGACTGGCAAGAGTTCCTTTGTTTTGAAAGTCCCACTGCGTCATTTGCGTCCCAGTGTAATTTATTCCGTACCACGTGACCGGATCCTGCAAAGGGCCTATTGTGGTACAAGTACTCTGTAGTGAAATGTACAGTAATCCAAACAATTATAAGGCATGTTCACCAGACATTGTTGAGTCCAGTCTTACTGGTTTCAAAAGTGTCGATTATGGCACGCCGTTTGTAGCAAAATTCAATCCAATCAAATATTTATTCAATCCAATCATTTTGTCGTGATGCAATTTAATTTAATCTTCCAAAGATCTTCAAATAATCCGAAAAAGCATTCAATTCAAACCCATGGTTCTCAGTTCAATTTAATCAGAGTGAATATTCATTCAGTCCAATCACGGTAATATTTATTCAGTCCAATCACGGTAATATTTATTCAATCCAATCACGTAAATATTTATTCAATCTAATCACGTAAAAATTTATTCAATCCAATCACGGAAATATTTATTCAGTTTCAGTCGCGATAACTATTTATTCAATTCAATCATAAAAATATTTATTCAATCCATTTGCTAAAATATCGATTGAGTTTCAATCCATTCCTACCACAAAGTTATTAAATCCACTCAAAAACATATTCAGTGCAATCCTTGAGAAATTCATTCAATCTTCCTGGGGGCGAGCGCGGCTGAACCTGACTTGCAGGGGACTTGGAATAGAAATCATAACTTGAAAATGGCGGACGTCGGTGCTTGTGACTTAGAGACTGATCTCCCCAAGTTTTTGGAGTCTGTTCTTTAGAACGCAGAAAATATTTTACAAAACGTTGATAATGAAACTCAAGTAGACGCAGAAATGCATTTTGAAGTAGTCGGATCAAACTGTTTCTTTGATTCGAGCATTGCAAGAGACAAGTGACGTCCAACCATCAGACATAATGGCCTTGGATTCAATTGCAGGTGTACTGGCATTGCTACAGAATCACATTACTGCCAGTGCAGTAACTCTAACAACCCTTGCTACATCATCTACAACACTAAGAAAGAAATAGAACGAGAAACCCGGACGACCGTGTTTTGAAATTCCCGTAGAAATGCTGGAGGAACTAAGGGCACTGGGATTCAGCTGGACAAAAATCGCCGCATTACTGGGTGTGTCAAGATGGACTGTTGCAAGAAGAGTGGAACAGCATGGTTTGGGTGATATCAAAGGCTTTGACTATTTACCGGGCGAAGAGCTAGATGAAATAATAAGCAACTACATAGCAACTCATGGTACTGCATACTGCCACTGGGCAAAACTATGTTGGAGGTCACTTGAGGTCTCTTGGATTAAGGACCCAGAGAAGGCCTGATAATCCCTTTTACATGGTCAGTTAGATGAAGATGTCAGTGACCTGGCAATGTATGGATTAGTCACCGATATGATGCCCAGGGTCCATCAACCATTGAGTGTGACAATAATGTTGTTATCGAGCCAGTGGTGTTACATAATGGTGATGCACTCAAGTCATTTGTGCTGGAGAACTTTGACTTATTTAGCCACTCATATAGCCTCCCACGCAGACGTTCTTAGGCTTGTCACGCGTGGCAAGCCTAAGAACGTCTGTGTGGGAGGCTACCACTCATGTGACATGGGAATAGATTTGTACATGGAGACAGTACACACTAGAGCTAGTACTTAGGTGATAGATGATAGCAGCATACTCATTGTTAACCTGCATAAGTCACTTCCCATGCAGAAATTCCATTTTCTGATTATGGTTATATTATAAGGTTTCAAAGCATAAAAGGCCTAATGCATCCCATGGATGCCATATGCATGTACTCCATCATGGGAAAAATTATTGAAAACCCTGAAGCTCACAGGAACAGTTCTCCCCGGAGAGTTATTATTTTAATGGCAACATTTCTTTTTATAATGCTCAACAAATGTCACTGATAATAGTAACATGGTTAACTGCATACAATCTCTCCTTCTCTGATTCCTTTTGTGGTGCAGATTAAAATAGACTCAAATGAGCAAGCGTGAAATAAGAGTAAAGAGACAGACATTTCTTGAAGTCTACTGAATTAGGTATCACAAGCAGTCCTTTTATTTGAAAAACTGTATGAAATATAGGAAATAAAAAACTTTTAGGTTCTGCGAATACAGTAAAGTCTCTAGTTACTGTCAAAATGTGATAATTTTGATGTTCTGTTTCTTGCATACAGTACATTTCAGTCTGCCCAGTGAAGCTAAGACAAATATATTGTAAACCATATTTACCCATTAAAAAAAAAAAAAAAAAAAAAAAAAAAAAAAAAAAAAAAACATGGCATGTTATAATACTGATACACGCCCCATTTAAAGGACTTCAACAACCAGGCCTATAGGCTGGATTTGTGATACAAAGGAAACATATGGGAGGAAAGGGGGGGGGGGGGGGGGGTTGAAGCAGATCAAAGTTCAAAAAGTGCATGGGCAAAATCTCCAAGGGGGTGTCTGAGCATTTCATCTAAGGAATGTACATATCTTTTTTTAATAGTGTGTATGAAATACAGGTACCGGTAAATACAGTATAATTTACTTACATGAAATCAAGACCCTATTTTCAAAATCAAGGTTTTACTGCAATAAATATGAAATGACAATATATCCGTAAGTCTGAGTGACTGAAGTTGCAATATCAAACAGTTTAATACCAGTATTTACTTTGAATACAGCCATATCTACTTCTTGACTAGGTTGCACTAAAATGGTGAAAAATATGGGGTATTACTGCTCTTGAGGTGGAGAGTGCTGGCTAATCACTCATGAGCAGCCCGCACAAATACAAAATATAGACTTGTGCAAACCATAATACCCTGTTCCCCTCCTCCTAAACAATGTTCACTGTATTTCCTGATTGACATGCATTGACGAGGGGGAAGGGGAAGGTCTATGTAAGGTCATTGATCGAGTGCGAATTTACCAAAATTGAGCGAATTTACCAAATTTTAAAAAATATGTCAATTTTTTTTTTTTTTTACTAAAATCAATATTTACTTTAGTAGTTCATATATGCAAAGAAAGACTACTGGTATACAAAGTGAAAGCGAAACAATAGACCATTTCATTTTACCGTTGTCTACTCAGTGACCTGGTCTTTGAATGGCAGTGAGGTTAAAGGTGGCCTTATTTTGATACAGACCTCATTGCTTTTGTTGTGTAAATTAAGTTGTTTTAATGCTAACTAGGTGCATTTACATGGCAAAACCAGTGAGGTCAGTATCAAAGCAAGGTCACCTCCAGCCCCGCTGCCATTCAAAGGCTAGGTCACCAAGCAGACAACTGTAAAATAGTCTATTCTCATCAAAGTGTACCAAATACGATAACCAACACATCAACCTAATGATGGCTATTTATAATCTAAACATTGTGTGTTGGTGATTTTGTTGCTCCTTCTGCTCTAAAAACTAGTTACATTTTCCCCGAAAAGGCTGTTGGAAAATGCAAGATCACACATTTCTTCTTCACTTGGGGATTTTGGCAATCAGTGGTCCTCTTGGCAGCACCAGTGTGTTTGTGCAGGTATGAGCACTTGGAAGGTAGCATATAGGTTCTTCAGTGTCTGTGGACATGATATAAACAACGTTATGATGTAGCGAAATAAACAAAATTTTCATCTATGTATCTTAGTTGTCTAGAAAATTCTTAACATCTCATCTGTGACTTTTTCAGGTAAATAATAAAACTTGAACTTTTTTCTTTGACATGTAGATAGTAAGATTAAATTTCAAATGACAGTGTGACCTTGTTTATATTACTACTTGTTTTACTGACATCGACACGCTAAAAGTACGGAAATATAACGTAAAATGATAAAACTATTCCTAAAACTGATCATCAAATTAAACAAAAGCGCTTAATACTCTATTTCAGCAAAAAACAAAAAAAGCACGATAAAGTAATGATATATCTCCAGATGCTAGACAAAACACTCGACACATACCTGCATGTAAAGCTCACATAGCAGACAAAATGGCGGGAAGCACTGGCTTCTCTGCTTTGGCCGTGCTCGCCCCAGGAAGATTGAATGAATTTCTCAAGGATTGCATTGAATATGTTTTTGAGTGGATTTAATAACAATGTGAAAGGAATGGATTGAAACTCACTTGATATTTTAGCAAATGGATTGAATAAATATTTTTATGATTGGATTGAATAAATAGTCATCGCGATTGAACTGAATAAATATTTCCGTGATTGGATTGAATAAATATTTACGTGATTAGATTGAATAAATGTTTCCGTGATTGCATTGAATGAATATTCACTCTGATTAAATTGAACTGAGAAACATGGGTTTGAATTGAATGCTTTTTCGGATTGTTTGAATATCTTTGGAAGATTAAATTAAATTGCATCACGACAAAATGATTGGATTGAATAAATATTTGATTGGATTGAATTTTGCTACAAACGGCGTGCCATAGTCGATGACACTAAATAGATCTGCATAACTTACAAATCAAGTCTAAAAAAGGCAGATTACCCAGCTGTTCTAAAGCCAATAAGATGGGTTTTCATTATAAGCCTGATGTATTGAATTTGACATCACTAAAAGAGCGACTAATATCACCTCATATAATGTGAACTACCTAGAGGTGTTAATTGTCTATTTATGGAAACATTGTCAATGTGCCAAGTGATGAAAATTCAACTGTTCATTGTCCCATGAGGCCAATAAGTGAATCACAGACCATTCCAATAAAACTTAGAAGGCGGCTTGGTTACAAGCAACACTATCAGTTTCAGAATGACAACCCTAAGAAAATATTAGTTGCAGCCAAATATCTTATTGACACAAGTGGATTATTTAAAACTGAAGGAATAAAAAGTACAAAATGCCTGGGTAGGTGGCATAACTTCACAATCAAGCACCCATGAAGAGTGGAGTGAATTTGTTCAAAACCCTAACACATCCAGTGCTGATGTGCAAACTAATGAAATTGTCACAAATTGCCAAGAACATATTTTCATTCCTAATATTCATAATCCAGACAGAGAAAAAGATAATGATGATTGTTGGTGTGAAGTTGACAAACGTTTCTCAGGAGTGACAGATGCACTATTGCAGGAACCAGATTTTACAGACTATGCTCCTAAATGTTCATGTACACTGTTAAACCGTTGAACATAAACGATAAATACATAATCGTTTAAATCTAGACACTTTCCTCATTAATTGCTTATGTTTCTTGTCGAAACGTAATATCTATTAGATGAAGACCGTATTTATATAAACATGCTACACTAATGGCTGCTTATTAACTTACTTTTCAACTAAAAGAACTTACAAATGGAACACTGCTTCGTTCAAGAAGAGGCAGAGGATGGCACTTCATAGAGTACAGTGTAATTACCGCATACCACGAGGTAGCTCGAAGGAGCCTTTGATTAAATTTGGGATGACACTTGTTTTAGTTCAAGTTTTGACAGAATTTTGACATACACGAGCAAAATTCCTTGAGTTTGGACCGCCTATGCATTTCGCATAAATTTTTTAAGTTAATTTTTTGCACTAGTAGTGGGATGACAGATAGTTTGGTGTATTGTTCAATAAATCAAACTTATTTTAAATCTTTTGGCGTTTATGGAATAGTTGATTCCAGCAGTTGTTTCAATCTCGTTGTTGGGGCCCAGCTATTTGCCTTTTCGCGGGACAACCACGGCTGCTAACTTACCGCGCTGTTAAGAAGTTCCTTTCATGGGAAACAGTCACCTGGTGCACATGCGCACTACATGCCATTTCATAGCTAATTTGCGTAGAACAGAGACGCGATAAACACTGTTTTTAACCAGATATGATAAAACTAAAATCATAGAATGGGCAAAAGCCACTCAAAAACAGGATTTTTATTAAACGATTGGATATCAAGCAAAACACTGCGAAAAATGAGGTAGATTCCTGGATGAACTTTGATTTCAGGTTGAGGTACATTTGTTTCAAAGTGAGAATAACTAGTGTTCAGGTCAGCGCAGTCACAAAGCTGACTGTGTCCCTTTAAACGGAATAAAGAAGTAAATAATGAACAGCCAAACGAACAAAAAACAAACAAAAGACCAGCCGAACAAAACGACGGATGAGAACGCGGAAAACATCTCTGCTCTGAAACGAAATCAGAACATCTACAATGACGTTCCAGCCATTCGAGAAAGTCGCTTCGGCTGTCCACGCATCGTGCGAGCAACATCACGCATCATGCAACAATTTTTTGCGCGGTTCAACCTTGCTTTCACACGAGACCGGCGGAATTAAACAAATTTTCGAAAGGTTAAGTGTGCACATTTGCGTGCGAGCAACATTCTGGGAAGAACGGCCAGGTACAACGGTCTAAAAATAACTTAAGAGGGATTAAATTGGCTCTAAAGCCTATATGGGAAATTCACTCTCTTACCTTGATAATCTCTTGGCAGTATACGATCATCATCAATCGTCTTCGAACGGGTTTCAAATAGTTTGTTGGACAAGTGATATCGAGCAATAGTGCAAGCCACTTATACTATTAGTGAATTCCGAGATAAATTTGAATTTTAACTGACCACTCAGAAGAGAGATAGAAATTATGTTGCGAGGGGCCCGTTTCTCGAAAGACCCGGTAACTTAACGGGCCTGGAATAAGATTTTGAATTTAAAGCCTCAAGAAAAGTAGGGTGTCTTCTGACCTCTAATGAAGTCCATTTTGTTTCTTTAGCTGATAACTTTACTGTACAATTTTCGAGCCTTTTGAAACTCCCATCTGGAATGGAAAACAAAACAGCTTAACGGGCCCGGCAATTATCGCGAGCTTCGACAAACGGGCCCCAGATTGCTTAGCTGATGAGATCGCATAGCCAAAAGTATTCGTATGAGAATTTTTCCAATACTCCTTTAGTTGTTTACGACTGACTATTTCAAATGACCTAAGATATTTACCTAGACTGATCAGTAAAAATGTACAGATTTTTTCCTCCAGAAAGAAACTGTTGTTATTTAAAAACTCACCGAGTAAGAGAGAGCAAACTGGGAACGAGCCTGCTCGTGTGATATAAACTTCTAATATGCTTTTTTACGTCACAATAGCTGCTTGACAACAGCGAAGGAGTTGGATCAAAATTTGCTTCTTTCACCGCTCTGCCGTCTGACAAAAAGTCCAACAAAGGGGGCTTTTTTAAAAGTTTATCGACTGGCCTGCGAGCAGACCTGCTCAGAAGCTATTCTTCGATCTTTTATTTTGTCAATTTTCAGTTTAAACGAAGTTTTTCTTCAGCATGGAACAATTGACTTTATCTGATATTTACATGGCCAAAGTGAGAATTAAAAGGTTCTTTCACACTACACCGTGTGAGGTAAGTTGTCTTCAGCTGTGGTTTTATTGTCAAATATTAATTACCTAAGCCTGACAATTTTGTAAATCAGCCAAATCTAAAAAAAAACTCTCTTCTGTTTAATTTCGTTTCCTTTACACGTTTTTGGGTCTTATGGTCTGCATACAGACCCTAAGTCAGAGGCAATCTTGTTTGTCACTTTGAGGACGAGATGACTCGTGACAGATCTCCGAGAGTACAAGTAGTCTGGGTACTAGTTGTTTTCAAGTTGTTTTGTCGGCCATTGCTTCCAACGCGTTGTAGTCGCAGTGTTTTCCCTGTGTTGGGAACATTTTGAAGAACTTTCCGTCGCAATTAGTAGTATTTGTTCAAGGTACCTTATGTTCTGTTACAAAATTGCTATATCGTGCTGTTGATGATTGGCTTTCTTTCATTTCGAATCGAAAATTAACTGCACTGCTTTGCCTTGTTTGTTTTCTGTTATTTCATTCAGGTGTTGCTGAGCGGAGTTCCTCGGCGAGGAAAGGCAACATATATCTAGACTCGCCTTGTGTTTAGTGCAGATTGCACTGAAGCTAGACGCTTTCGTAAGCCCACATTCATTGGGTTTAAATCCGTTGCGGGTGGCACCACATCTCACAAGTAACCTTTCTCAGAGTCACGATTGGCACAAGCCAAGTATCTATCGGCTTGGACTATCGGTGTGGTTTGTTGTCTGTGTTATTAGCCGCTAGTCAAGTGTAGGAACAATTACAATCGAACAGTACCGGAGGATCAGCGCGCTGTCACGACAATTTTGTCAAAGCCAAGGGTGCTTCTTCACGTGTGCGAGAGCTATTTTGGAATATGACGTGGCAAGATTTCCGTATAACCCCATACACTTATTATGCATACCCTCAGCTGGGAGAGGCTATCTCTTCGACGAAAGAAACAAAAAGCCTTAATGATGTATAAAACCATGAATGACCTTGCTCCGGAATATCTACAAAGTCTTTTTTCTCAACGTCACTCTGCTTACAACTTAAGAAACTCTGAGGGAAGGCACCAATTATTTGAAACGAAGCTTCTCTTACAGCGGGGCCATGCTATGGAATAACTTGCCCAAAAACTTAAAAAATGCTGCATCCGTTGAGCATTTTAAGCGAAATATCAAGAAAGTAGCTGATATATCGGATTCCCACACGGCAATCATGTAAAGCAGTTGTAATTAGTTTTAGTTTTTAACTTAAGCTTAACTGATGATTTTCCATACATACATACAGTTCTTGTTTAACTTAACCCCAAGATTGCCTCTGACTTAGGGTCTGTATGCAGACCATAAGACCCAAAAACGTGTAAAGGAAACGAAATTAAACAGAAGAGAGTTTTTTTTTAGATTTGGCTGATTCACAAAATTGTCAGGCTCAGCTTATTAATATTTGACAATAGCGGAAACAATAGCACTCCTTTGAGACTTATTCGCTTTGAATAACTTTAAAATTTACCTTTT